>LOJH01004386.1:1072-31159 GCA_001685095.1 Ellobius talpinus | reverse complement strand
TAGATAGATAGATAGATAGATAGATAGATAGATAGATAGATAGATAGCAATCTTCCTCCCTGTGGATGTCCACAGAAAGTGAGTGAGCTGGTTGTCCTATGTCGGTAGATACACTACTATCTCTTAGGCAGTGACACCACCCTCCCACAGTTCATGGTGAACATTTCTGGGGTACTTTTCATTGTCATAAAGATTAGAGTAAACTCCCAATGCTCAGGAAGTACCCCAGTGGTCTGAGTATCAGGAGCTTTTTCCTATTCATCCTGGACAGCAGTCATGCAGAAGGGACATAAACATCCTGGGTTCCCAGGGGCTCCTCCTCAGCATTAGCTGTACCAAGTGAGATAAATATCCTCAATCACCATGGCCACTGAAGCAGAACACTCAGCAACTCTTATTAAGCATCCAACACATGCCTTATCTGGTTTCAGAACTTCTGCATTAAAGTTAATTCTAAAAGTTCTTTGCTGGGAAAAATTCTACTTCATTTTTAAAGTCTAAAATCCCACTACTCTTAAGAAGACTTCCTTGACAGCTCATCTCTCGCTGTCCTTCCAGTTTTCCAGAAAGAATAAATGGCTCCTTTCCACTATCTGTTCACACATTTGCATCATGGGAGTAGAACTAGGCATCTATAGGGTTCCTCTCCTAGTCTGAGAACTCCCTTGAGACAAGAAATATCTCAATCATGTCTTTCTCATGGATTTAGACCAAGAAAAACACTTTGAAATGGTACACATCTGCTCAGTGAGGAACTAGATGTTAAGAATTAAAAGGTTTCTTAGAAACAAAAGCATCCTAGCTTTCATTGCTCACACTCTTCATATTTCCTCACAGACACATCTATCCTTTATTATCTACAACTTGCAAAGGGCATTTAGTACAAGCTGTAGGACTGCAGAACTAGGTCTCAGGACACATTGCAGTAGGGACTCTCGCCGCTGTAATCACTTTTAGGCAGCTGCTTATCTCCCTGCACTACAAGTGTCAGAGAAAGCCGTCCATTGTTGGGATCCTCTCATGTCTTGTTGGGAACTTGTCAGGGACTGTTCTTCTTTCTTTTGTCCTCCTTTGCGTGTCTCAGAGCCTTTAATAATAGATGGAGCATGAAGGGCACTAAGCACCATCCGCAGTGGTATTTATCCTCATCACTCTGACTTTCCTTTTCTTGAGTTCTTTCTCTGTCCATTCTCTCGCTCTCCTGTTGCTTCCTACAGATAGACCCTCGTGTTCTCACAGGCTTTCCTGCTCTGCTTGCACCTGGTACATACAATTCCCCACCCACAGCTACAGAAGCATAGTAAAGGGGAACTCCCACTACTCTCCCTTCTCCTCCAGGAACTCCTTTTGTTTCTTCAGCCTGGGTGGCTTCTGCTAGCCTCAGAACCTCCTCCTGAGCTTGGCCTTGCCTATGCTCTCAGGACATGGCCCAGTCTTGGTCACCACACACCTCTCCTTTCTGAGTGGAGTCCATGTTCAGCAATCTGGGAGAGAAACCACGGGGTTCTTGTGGATACTGCACCTTAGACTTGCAGCAAATATGAAGCATCCTCCCGATGCAGGGTTTTCTGTTGGATCTGGCATAAATTCTCTATCTATCTCAGATCCTTAAAATACAACCCGTCCTGGGCATAATTTTGAACTGGCAATACATCAAATGCCACAGGCAACATGGTGCTTCTGCCTGCCTTCAGGACCTCGGCCTCACAATCTAGACAGGAAGGGCCCTGCTGTACACTTCTATTTCCTGCACGGCAACATGAGCAAAAATCACATGCTGGGCTTGCTGGGTTGTTTTTTTTTTTTAACAAAACAGCAAGTATGGATGAGCTCACTGTTATTCAAGAGGGAGAACGAACAATACAGGGGGAGAATGAGATAAAATACTATTTTTAGTATGGCAAAGCTATACCACTCCTGCATATAAACTCAAAGAACTCTAAGTCCACATGCCACAGAGGTACCTCCACATCCATGCTTATTGTTGTTCTACCCATGATAGCAAGAAATAGAGCTACTTTAGATGTCCATCAACAGATGAATGGATAAAGAATATGTGGTACATGTACACAGTGGAGTTTTATTCAGCCATAAGGGGAAAATGAAAACTGGAATTCATTATGTTATTGAAATAAACAAGACTTAGACAAACACCTTATATGTGGAGCCAGGATTTTAAATATCTCTCTCTGTGTGTCTCTCTGTCTCTGTCTCTGTCTCTCTCTCTGTGTGTGTATGTGTGTGTGAGAGAGAGAGAAAGAGAGAGGGAGGAGAGAGGGAGAGAGAGAGGGAGGAGAGAGGGAGAGAGAGAGATGGTGGGAGGGAGAGAGAAAAAACAAGAAAGGTGATCATGAGAGAGGAGAACGAGAACTGAGGGTGGATAGAGAACACATGTGACATAAATGTGGAAGGTAATCCATCAGTGGGGTGAAAGGGAGCAGCAAGAGGGGAACGGGGGTCAGGAGAGGTCACTGGGAGGCCGACATAGTATGAAGATGACGTAATAAAATGCATTACTCTCTAAGCTAACTTAAAATGGTAACAAGAAATATTGCCCAGTCAAACGAATAAAAACATAATCTACGGATCTTCAGAATACCTTAAACAATTTGTTAACAATTCATTTACCATCTGGTAGAAAAGGGGAAACTGGGCCATACAGCTTGGTGGAATTTTTAGACCTTCCCAGATTTGTTCTTCTTTTATTCCAGTGATGGCCCTTCCTTCGCTTTGCTCTCCTTATTACATCGTTCTGTGGAGAAGATCCTCTCCTATACCCCCCACTCACCTTCTATTAAGTCGGGAGAAATGTCTAGGTTTGTGCTGCCCAGTATATCAGTTACTAACTGCCCCTGCCTATTACATTCTTGCTAACGTGAAACAAGTGAAATTGCTAAGGAATGGTACCCACCTGTACACAGTGGTAACCACATGGGACAGAGCAGGTACAGAACACTTCCACCTTCACCAGAAATCCCACTGCTCAGGGCTAGCTAGGAGGAACCCCCATTCCAATCGGGGCTGATGAAAAGTCACTCTGTAATGGTGGTGTAGAAAGGTAACGTTGCCACAGAGGATTTATAAAATGCAGAGGCAAAATGTCTTGCCCTTTGAAATGCGGCTGAAGCTCTTCACGCTATAGAGCAAAATGCAAGTTTCCCTGACATAAAATAGCAGAGCTACGACTGAGTGAGGATGTTTATGGGCAATGACAAGGTAGAACAGGAAGCATTATACATGAATAAGAGGAAGAAAATTATGACACATGAGGCGAATAGTGGGAGTCTTCAGGGCAGAGTCCACGGGTAACATAATCTGGTTATATTTGGGGTGTTATCAGTGTATGCAACCTAAATTTCCTGAGCCAGCTTCTTTGAGGTGATCCCTGGAGTTAGCTATGAAAGGGTAGTGAGCAGGGATGTGGTTAGACTGCCTGGAGTAGAAGCTTGGCTACGATAATGCTAATGCTACTAACATCTCCATACCCATGAACTCTGGTGTGGGTTTATCTTTCCACTCCTATGTCAACAGGATATGGGCTAGTCACAGCCCAGGCTAACCCTGCAAGCCTTCAGAATGTTTGTTCTTTAGGGTCTCAATTCTATCTTCTTATAAAAACAGATTTATGAACTAAATAGCGGTCTCTGTCCTAACACCTGAAACCTGTGTCTATTCTATCTTATATACAGAAGGAATTTTCCAGGTATAATCAGGACCCAGGGATAACAAGACTATCTGGGAATGTACAGATGAATTTAATGCAGTAACAAGACTCCTTATTAAAATGGAAGCAAGAGATCACAAGAAAATGGGAAACATGTTTTTCCTCTGTGGTAGATGAACAGGGCCACGAGCCATAGAACATGGGCGTGCTCTAGCTGCTACATAAAGGAATAAAATAAATTCTCCCCCCAGATCTACCAGAAGGAATAGAACTGAGTGACCTTATCCAGAGCCTACCAACTGATAGCATTTATGCTATAGCTTTAAGACATTTCCAGAGCTCCAAATCCCTATAGTTGGGTTGGATCCCTGGGAAAACTCATTCCATCCACCATTTAAAGATAACATTCAAAATATTGAAAAGGTTGTTTTTAGCCCAGTATTGCTTAAATGAAAAAAAATAAAAATAAATCAAAATTCTTTCTTTCTGCTGATTTAAACCAAAAACTTCTCAACAGCTTCCTCACCCTTACTTCCAAATAACTCCGCCCACCCCTACTGTCTTGTAAACACTTCTCAAATCTAACACTACTGCTTTGGACCTATTTACCTCCAGCCTGGATTTCTAACACGCCTCTGATTGGTGTCCTCACAGCCACTCTGTCCCCTCCCACCCTAGTTTCACAAAGCAGCAGGAGCATTCGTTCTAAAAGAAAACTATCAACCCTCGCACGTAAAACATTTGAATAGTCCCTATGTCATCATTGGCTTCCACCTTCCTGAAACCCACTCAAGGTGACTTAAGCAACTACGTGTTGATTCACCCCATTCCACCAGTAGTCTGAGCAGTGGGAGCTCAGCTGGGTACAGTGACTTTGCGAAGCCATCACTGAACAAGATGGCTGTCTTTCATCTCCGCTGTCCCTCATGATAACTTCTCCCCCCGTTGAAACCAGCAGGTAGAGGACTGAGAGAAGAGGCAGCGGCAACTACAGAGCCCAGAACTCTTTCTCAAGGCTCCTCCCAACTCCAGTGGAGGAGAAAAAGTTAAGCACTTTAACTTTCCAGTCAGTGCAGTGGCAAACAACTAAGGCAGGAATAAAAGATGCCATCGGATGAGAAGTGGAGAGGTCGGCCCTGTTAATTCTAAGGACCTTAGGATGCACGACAAGCTTCTAGGCAACCAGCGCCTCGTTTGCTGCTTTCGTTTCTCTCTCCACCTTGGACCTGAGTGTCACCGTCTGCTTATTTTTCAGTTCCTAAAGCAGGACAGGATTTCTCCAACTCCAAATGTCTGTGCATGGTCCTCACAGTGGCTCCGCTAACTTCTGTCCTTTTTCTAATTTCAATCTGTATGAAAGAGTCTCAGGGACTGTTTTTGGCATCCCTCCATTCTAGGTTAAATGCCCACCCAAAAAATTATCTACTATGTTGTCATTGGTAACTGTATACACATAATGTCTACTGTGACAAAGTCCTTGAGGGTAGTGATTAGACCCTACAATGTTTGCTATTTTGTTTTCAGTGCCTGGTCTAAATTCTGTCATGTAATAAGGAATAATCACTGCCTGTTGAGTACGTGTGACTCCTAAGTAAAAGTGGGGTGATGGTTACCAGCTAAATGAACAGATACAGTTCTGTTCCTCTAGAATATGTTGGAGTACACCCTATTCTGGGCACACATGCTCAGTTTTTCTCATATTGAGTGTTAAACAGACCCTGAAGCTTTAAGAATAATCCTCTATTGAATATTTGTCCTCTAAACTTCTGAGTTCTTGCAGAAATTGTATTGGATGCTGAAAAAAAAAACCAGAAACACAGGGGCACTCAGGAGGAATGAAGGCAATACCAAGCTGGAGGAACAGGGTCTGGCAGAACTGGTGGGTTTTGGGAATCCTGGTTCCTCTCCCAGGCAGCCCTGTGAGGTACAAGCAGAGTCCCTGAGAGAATGGTTCTACAATACCCCCATGCACCTTAGGGCTTGCAACACGGACCAAAACACCTGTGACCCACTTGGTAGAAGTAACACAAATACAGATTTCAAAAGACCATACAGGCTTAGACAGAGGTCACATCAGTACCTCCCTGCCATTTGATATCATTGTAAGACTCCAGAACTTTTCCATGACGGGGACAATGGGTGGGATACCCCAGTAGTGACTAAATTAGAATTTTCAGCAACCCTGTAGGACAAAGCCCAGAGAGTTATTTAATTTGATTTAAAGCAAATAAAGATGTGACATTTCTTGCTCACCTGAGTTTATTGAATAAGATTTATATTCACTACATAAATGGATGGCTTAGTGATTTATGCTATATCCATGTGATGGATGAAATAATAAGCAGTCATTCAAACTAACAGTGACATACCCGGAGAGAAATAAGCCTCACAATGACAAAGCTCCATAAATAGTGCTTATTACCTGCATTTATTCTCTCCGGACACTCTCATTTTAACCTAAAAATCTGGGTCCATTCTGTCAGGGTCTCTCAATACAAAAAAAATGCCTCAAAGATCTTTATAAAAAATTGGTCAGAAAAAATAGAAAATGTATCCATTGAGAGTAAAAATACTCACATTCTATGATGAGAACAACGTGTTTCCTATATGATGCAGCCATAATTACTTGGCCTCTATGAGTAGAGACTACATGTGATGATTTGCCTCTTCTGTTCGAACTTATGGAGGAAGAATTTTCCATCCATGCAAAATAAATGAGCCAGTGTCCCTTCTGATCTAGATGCTACTTCCTGGGCCCTCAATATTGCACATTCTGACACATCTTGATCCATGTTGCTTTCATGACTTGATGATCAAGCCTGAGCACTTGATAAGCCTTGGAGAGAACCCTCAGTCTGCCTTATCCCTACTTAACTGCAGCTATGACAGAATACCGCAAAGTGGGTGAGTGATTTAATTATTTAAAATAAAAGTTCCTCACATTTCTGGAGGTCAGAAAGCCATAGGTCAAGAGGCCCGCATCTAACAAGGAAACACTCTCAAGATGACAGCATTCGTTCATTCAGAAGGGAAGAACTCTCATGACAGAATATCTGGAAGATCCCACCTCTCAACACTGCTACAGTGAGATTTAAATTGTCAAGATACAAACTTCGAGGGACACATCCCAATCATACATACTGTTTGAATTGTAGACATTCCAACCAGCTTGTTTAAAAAAAAAAAAACAACATGATCCTTCTCCCAGCTTCAGAGATGCATCAGCTATTTCTGACAATCCCTAGACATGATTCTACAAGTTCTGTTTCCGCTTGGGCTTCTGTTCTCATACACTTTTCTGAAGTTCATGAAACCTCACTCAGGTGGTGTCTCACTCTGTCACACTGGCCTCTGAGAGACATTCATTCTTCCCCCCCGCCATTGTTATTCTTGGAACTTTCAGAGAGGCCATCACCTGCGGGTGCCGAAGTGGGTACTGTCCCTTATTCAAGGCAGTGAAGAGGAATCACACTACCCTTCCCCAAGAGAGAAAACAGATCTCTTTCCTATCCAATGAGACAAAAGAATCTGAATTGTTTATCTCTCCTAGATGACTGAGTCCTTCAAAAGGACAGCTTATTTGGCTCTGTGGAGCCCAGCCCTCGAAATGTCAGAGTGCAAATGGAAAAGGCAATCTAAGATACACTCTTAGATGTCATCATCTCCAGTTTTTCCCATGCAGCCCAAACAACTCTCATCTCTTTTCTTTGGGGCAAAAAGTACTGGAGTGAGTTCCTTATGATTCTGGCTTATTTTGTCACCTGTCTTAGTTGTATTCTGTGGTGTCTACTGCACACACAAAGCTTTAATTCGACCTATTTTATAAGAGAATGATTGCTTTTAATTTCTCTGGCCTCACCTATCTATCCCTGCCTGTTTCTAAACCACAGACAAGAAAAAAAAGTAAGATGTCCTCCCTGACAGCTGGGACCCCTTGAGATGAATTTAAGATTTGCAGAATGTCTGTGACTTTCTCTCCTCTGTCCTTCCTACAGAAAGTTCTGATGCTGTAGCTGACTACATGAGGATTTGAACTGTGTTCACCTCCATGCATAATTGACCCCTGTGGGATGATCTAAACATTACATCTTAGATGCCAAGATTCTCAGCATAAACTGATCACACAATATTGAGTCATTTAAGGAGTCCTGTCCAACTAATCATAATTTTTCTCGAATTTTCTTCAACCAGAAAAAAAATGTGTTCTCCTATTCAAAACCTCAACACCTCTGAATAATTTGTTAACCCTTCTCTCATTTCAAAGGTAAAAATGACATCATTAGGTTCAATATTCATTAGCCTATAATAACATGTATCTCATTGAAATGTGTTTGTACATGCTTTCCCCACCTGTGAGCTACAAGAACTGAAGCTGTACACTCTTCACTGATTCATTAATTCATTTATTCAATAGGCATCTTTGTTTCACTATGTGCCAGACACTATCCTAAACCCCATTTATCAGCTCTGTCTCAAGAGACATTAAATTACTGGGTTTTGTTTGAGCAAAGGAGAATAAAAAGAATTAAGCAATAAGTAATTACTCTGATCCCTTGCCCTAAAAAAAGCAAGCTTTTGTTCTTCATCTACTTCTTCCTAGGATTTCTTCCACGGTGCACAGAGGGTTCTGCCGGACATACTGCTTCTCATCTCTCCAAATCCACCCAAACAAAGGGCTCCTTAAAACATCTCTGCACAAGAGAGGAAATGTGAATTCGGTAGCCCTAGCCCTGGCTCCCTGAGGCTGACATTCTTTCTCCGCTATCTGATGATGGTCTTGGGGAAGCCTCTCTCCTCTTTTTGACTGAGAACCCAGAATGGATGTAAACTTTTCTCTCAAGTCTCCATATTTCTTCATACTATTAAATGTAGAAAAAATTACTAACACTAAAAAAAAAGAATCCACAGAGGGAACTAGCTCTGGTTCATAGTCAGGCATGCTCTTGAAGTTCACAGGTCCTGGTTTACCATCCTTAAATCACCCCAGGCTATCTCTCTCCTAACACATCTATCATGTTAGAGCCTCAAAAGCTATACTTCCTATAAGCAAGGACATAAAATGGTGACGAGTTCCCTTCATTCTGCTCAGTTCCTCCCACCTCTCCGACCATCTTCTTCCCAGAAGCTTTGGAATTAGCTAAATCTTCTGTGTGAAAATAAAAGCCCTTCCTTTGCAGACAGCCATACTCAATTTTGTTTGTGCACTCAAACTAAAAATATAATAACAGCCTCAAAACCAGATCAATGTACAGTTATATGGGGACTGAGCATATTTACCTTTCCTGTCAACTCCTGTGCCCCCACTTCCCCTTCCCAGGAACTTTAGTTATACGATTTCCCATGAAATTCACTTCCCTTTGAGTACCTTACCCTTGACTGTCAACTTGCCCCATACAAGCTTTCAGCTTTGACTTTGGAATGCCCAACTCAGAGCATGCACACACACGCACGTGCACACATACAAGCACATACACACGCACACACACACATGCATACACGCACGCACGTGTGCACACACACATTATAAAAGAAATGCATATTTTACATCTTAATTTTAATATTGATATTTTATAAATGATTTAGGTTTAAAATTACTCAGAATCATTTTAAATAACACAACCATTTTCCACATTTCTCAGTACCTGTGGGCCAGTCTCTGAGGCTGGGGCAGAAAACAAGTCACTTAGCAAACCTGAACTGAACTTGACTCAGTAGACAGCTGTTAAACCAGATTCAACATCCAAGCAATTACTCTTATCTCTCTTAATATCACAATATTTCAAGAGTCTAGGCATATTCATGGAGACAGAAATAGAATTTGGTGGTAACAGACTTGTGTTTTGTACACAGAGGCTGTTTGCCTACTTCCTTGCTTTTATATTTTATTTTCACATCAGAGCGATCACCTAGATAAGGAGCCTACCTGCCAATGATTGACAGTTGAGTGTTTAATGACTGCCAGGTGGAAATATGATCAGCATCTTTTCTTATTGAAAAATCAAGGCACTTGTCATTTGTAGGCAAAAAAAAATGTTTCTGATCCGCTGGTCAGTTTATTATACTGTTCAGGGGAAATACCACTGAAAGAATTTTCAGCAAAGATAGTAATGATGTTGCTCTCCACAACACCAAAGTTATCATTTTCATCACATCAACATGATTAAAGAATTTCGAATGGCTCATGGTCTCCGCAATCAACTTTCTTTAATCACTTCTGAAACACCATCTTCATTCCTGTATACTTGTTGTGAGCCATGAAAACTTTAATGGCTTTGCCTTACAGCTATTTATTGAGAGTATTCAGGCTCTTACAAGTTCCTAAGTAAGTCAAATTTGTGTGTGTCTCCTCTCAATTATTGAGATAAGAATTTAATCAATTCATCTCATGTGGATATTGATGTTTCCTGAAGATTTTTTCCTCATCAGTTAAAGAATAAATCAATCTTTAATTTGTAAACTTTGATTAACACCTCCACCCAATTCAGTATAAATATATTTGATGGTAGGAAAACAAACAATTTTCAAAACCACTTCACTGTTCAAAATAAGTTTCTCTTAGGAAATAACTTATTTAAAAACTGAAAGCATTTTTTAAGTTGGTTTAATTACTCTGGAAGAAAGCTTCACTCTTTTGAAAATTTCCCAAGTACAAAAAGTAATTATGGGGGCTGGAAAGACAGCTTGGTGGTTAGGAGCACTGGCTGCTCTCCAAGAGGATCCCAATTCAATTCCCATCACCCAAAGAGCAGCTCACAGAATCTATGACTCCAGTCCCGAGGGAATCTGTCACCCTCTTCTGGTCTCCACAGGCACTAGATACAGACATAAAAGCTGACAAAAATCCATGCACATAATATAGAAATAAAATTTTAAAAGGAATACTGTTAAAAGTGGTTATGTATAAAAATGCAGCCAGTCTAAATCAAATAAGTTACTTGAGTTGAGAAAGTTTAAAAAAAAAAACCTCTAAGTATTGTTTAAAATTTTGGCAGGAAAAATTTTTTTGCCATGTGTATATTTTCGTAAGATTTAGGATGGAGCTTCCAACAGTAAGAGTGTAGTTAAATGTGTGGCTTTCTTCAAACGAGAGAAACACGTTTTACACCCATTCACATTTAAACATAATAAATCCTATATTTAGACAGGCTTCTCAAAACATCCTAAACCTTTTAATTTGAAAGTTGCTGCTTACTGCCAATTACAAATGACAAGGGGTAGTTTTGTCGTCTTCTCTCTAATTCAACGGGGACAATATTAATGTCTAGTCTTCTATCTACTAAAGACTGCTTTTCTGTATTTCCCGGACGATTCTGCTTGCTTTGGGCGATTTGATGCTTGCACTGCAAACTGTCTTCATTAAGCAAGATCCATTCTCACTTGGAAATGAAATTTTTACTTGTTTCCTTGCACTGCCAGAGGATGAACACAGGGCCTTGCACAAGCTAAGCAAGTACTCTACTCCAAACTAGATCCACAATGTTTTAGGTTTTAAATGTTCATAATTTTTAAAAAGAAATCAATAATGACAGTAAAATTGCAAAATTCGAAAATGTAATTTTGTGCTATTCAAACTAGACAAAAATAAACATCATTGTTGTGGTAAATATTTTACTGGATGTAATTTTGGCAGGAATTCAAAGTAAATTGTGAAAATTGGATATGAGAGAAAAGTCAAGAGGAAAAGAAATCAAAAGCTGTCCAGGAGTCTGGCTGTAAATGCCTAGATTTGTAAAATTCTGTATCCTTTCCCTGCATCTCCATACACCTAGCCCAGGGAAGGTGTAAAACTGGGCTCAGTGGTTGGCCCCAGATGGGAAATCAACCCTATCTGAACCAGACTGACTAGGCCATTTGGACTTCCTAAAAGAAAAATGTTTGCTTTGAAACTGTGAGTTACCTGTCCACAAGCACACAGAAGAACCAGGACTGAGGGGATGAAGAGAGAAACAGAACAAAGCAAAGATGGCTGCATCTCCACCAGGCTCTAGGCGTCGTGGTGCCATTGCTATCCCTCCTTCCTTTTGTCCATCTAGGGCTGAGAGCCAGTGGAGTCCCAGCGTTGTCATGTGCTGATTTGGTTGAGTTTCTTCCCAGCAAAACAACACAGCACAAAAGAGCTCTAACGTTCTTTGTCTCTAATTCAGCTAACACTCGTGGAACATATAATATAACCAAGTTCTAAAAAACTACTGTTTACTATAATTAGCTTCAGAGCTCTCTGCTCTCAACACATTTGTAATCTAGGAAGTACTCTGATGGCATGGACATGTACACTGGCTTTCAAGACGGTAGGGATTTCCCAACTGTGGAAAGACTTGCTTCTGACTAGAAGAAATACTAAGGCAACGGCAAAGTCATGCGGTGGACCACATATTTGGGATTAGAAAGTCACCATGTGTTTGAGGTTTAAAATAGAAGAGGGAAGTGGGGAGAACTGAGAAATGTGTGTGCATGCAAACTCACAGAAAAGGCTTTGAAGGACATGCTAAGGCAGTTGATCTAGTTGGAGATCTTCCAAAAGGAACAAGCATGACTTAAAGAAAGAGAAGGTGATTAAGTGCAGCAGAAAGAGCTACACAATTAGTAAGACCAAGAAAACTCAAAGCTGTTTGTGCCAGATATTGAAGAACAGCGGTCTTAGGGCACTAAACCACGAATGGTGCCCTTCTACAGCCGTACCTGGTACATCCACAAAGTCAGCAAGAAAATACTGGAGCTCTCTTGCATTCATTTTTAATCTTATCTTTTCCTCTTTTTATTCCTATAACTATTCTATGTAAAATGTATTTTAGGACTTACATTTAATTTACCAATGTTTATATAAATACTGATAAGGTACATATAAAATTCGTAGAGAATAACAAATGCAACTTCACAGGTTTTCTCTCAGATTTCAAATCTTTAAAAGATAACATAAAGCAGAAAGTGGTTATTGTAGGATAAATAGTATTAAGTGTACATGATTAAGGGAGTCTATTCTATCAAAGTATTTTATATACATGTAAATGCCATAACAAAACACATTATTTTGCTTAATTAATAAACTCTAAGACAAAATAAAATAAAGGTAAGAACTTTAAGCATATATCAAACTCTGCTTCAAATCGCCTGAAGAGCTTTTGACTACATGGGTCTAACATGATGCTTTTTCAATTTGGGGGTCACAACCCCTTTGGGATTAAATGACCCTTTCACAGGGATTGCATACCAGATATCCTGTATATCAGATAATTACATCTTGATTCATAACAGTATCAAAATTAGAGTCATGAAGCCACAATGAAAATAATTTTATGGTTGGCTATCACAACATGAGGAGCTGTATGTATAAAACGATCTCAGCATTAAGAAGGTTACGAACCACTGTCCTATATATGGGGTGATGGAAGAGAAAGTGAAATAAAGAGAAGAGAGGTGGGTAGAGATAATTCAAATGCAAATCATCAGTTATAGGAACCAATTTGACAGGGCCGTGTATTGTGTAATTCCAACCACATTGTGTTCTAGGAATTCTCAAAAAGATAACACTATGGAGATTGTAAGAAAGATCAGTGGTTATCCAATAAAAGGTGAGGATCTGAATGAGAAGAACATGAGACATTTTTAGGTAAAGAAACTACTCTCTGTAATACCCTGGTAGCAGGTATGTATTGTCATGCAAACACATGGGATGGACAAAACCAAGAGTGAACCTTAGCATAATGATGCATTCATGAAGCACAGTGAATGTATCACCCTGGGGGCAGATGTACACGATGGGGAGGAAGAATGTAGGAGAACTCTTTATACTTTCTGTTTTGCTGTGACCTTAAAACTGTTTTTAAAATATAGTTTCTTAAAGAAAGATATATTTATTGTAGAAAACTATCTGTAATTCCTTCTCCTCTCAAAAACCACTTTAAATATGTTAAATAATACTAAGCCCTGACACATGTGTGTATGCATGTTTGTGTGTTCCCTATTTTAAAATTAGGAAATGTTATTAATTATTAATATTAATATCCTATTTTCACTAAAATATGATGTAGTTATAAATTCATGTAAAAATATTAACCTCTGTGAAGTAAACCCCAGAGTGGGCCATGTGACTGCCCACTCATTCTCCATCTTACCATCTCTCTTAGAATGATGCTAACGCAACTCCATTTCCCAGGTTCCTTTGCAGTTCATCGTATAGGTCTAAATGGAGTTCTGGGAGTCTGGTTTACTTCCATGAAACCCAGACTCAAAGACCCCTTTTCTCCCATTTGTAAGGTGGTTTAAGTTGACTAACAAGATCGTAGGAGCAAAATATTTCTCTGCTACCATGAGCCAGTACCCTAGGAGTGGAGAAACAGATGCCATTGCCTGTAGAATCTAACCCTGCCCTGATATGGTAGCTATGGAATTATATTCTTATATTTCAAAGTCCTGTGCATGGTCTCAAAAAGATTGCAAAGGTCTCGTGGCAGGTTCAGTGGACAAAGCACTTGCTAACTGAGATGGGAAGACCCACCTTCCATGGGTAGCATCATTTCTCTGAGCTGGGATTCTGAACTGTGTAAGTGGAAAAAGCAAGTTTAACAACAAGCATCTATTACTCTCTATTCCTTGACTGTGGATGCCGTGTAGCCAACTGTCTTAAGCTCTGCTACCTTGACTTCCCCATCATGATTAACTATACCTTGAACTATGAGCCAAAACAAATGTGTTCACCTTTAAGTTACTTTATGACAGAATGTAAGAAGAAACTAAGACAACACTTGACATCAACTTTGTGCCTCCAAATGTATATGTACATACATGTTATACATCTTTGCATTAAAGCCTTACACTTGCAAGCAAATACACACGTGTACACACACACTACCTGTATAAACATGTGGCAGGAAAAGGAGGAGGGGGATGAGGAGAAAGAAGAGGAGGAAGTCGTCCCCAGAATATTACTTCTCAGTTACTTTTTCAGCTCACCCACTAAACTTTGTCCTTAAATATTTTAATTAATCCATCGTCTCTACATGCAACAATGACTGACATGTCCCAGTCAATTTTAAAAGTTTACAGTAAAATAATAATACAGTCCCAATTTCTAGCTGTTATATCAACATAGAATAGTCCTCAAGTGATGTTACTGGTATACAAATCTACATTTTAAGTATTTGTCTGTTTTTCTGCCTACTGGCTGTCTACACACAGAGAGAAATATGTTCTTCTATTGCAAAACAGAACCATTCCACCTGTACTGATCTGTGACTTCCTTTTATGCTGTCTTTCTTGAATGGTATTTGTAGACCTAGTCTATTATTTTTAATAGTTGCACAACATTGCATAGTATGATTGTGGCATAACTTGGCCATATTCAAGAATTCCTTGTTGGCCTCACTGTGCAGGTGGGTGAGTGCCACTCTGATGAGCAAGCGTGTGGTGGAAAGATGGGAGGGAAAGAGAAGTGGAGCAGTTTGTGCTCTATGAAGAGATGCAGAACTGGAGACATAAACATGGTGAGGAATAGGCCTGCACTACTGCCTGAAGCCATGGTGATGTCCTACCCATGTTGTCACCAAGAGCCATGTCTGGGTCCCTGCCCTACCACAGCTGGGGTCTGTGTTGATATCTGTGGCCTGTGTTGCAACCAAAAGCTATGTGGATGTCCGTGGTCTGGGCTATAGCCTGAAGTCATGTTGATACCCAAGGGCTGTGCTGAGTTGGCTCCACCCCTCCCAGGAAAGCTGGCCTGATGGCAGGGGTGCAGGAGATCTGGCAGGCTGATCAACTCAGCTTCTACTAAGGCCCAGATCCAGGACTTTGAGCTGGTTAACCCACCTCAACTTCTACCCCATTTATGAGCTATTAGAACTCGTGAAGGAGTCAGTCCTGTGGAACCATAACCACAAGATTTCCATGACTCAGAACAATAGCAGAATATCTGAGAGGAGTCTCGGTGAGGATCCAGTATTGATGATATAGCCAAGGCCAGAGACTTTGAACCAGACCAACAACCCATTGCAATGAACGTTTGCAAGTATTTGGGCAGAAGGGTCTACTATGTGGTACATTATAGCTTCCACTATGACAAATGAATATGTGATGGAGAGACGGGAAAGACAGAGGAGTGGAATGGTACCTGCACAGCAGAAAACACAATAGTTGTGGTGGGTGTGTAAGGAGGCTGCTGTTGAGAAAGGAACAGCTCATTGCCCAGAGGGATCGGCAAGATTTTTTTTTAATTCTATTTTTTTTATTTTATTCTGGTGGGGAGGTTACAAGAGTGAAGAGCAGATGTAGAAGGACTGGAAAATTAATGGAATCAGGGTACATGATGTACTATTCCCAAAGGATCAATTTTTTAAAATTACGTCAAAAAAAACAACAAAAAATTCCTTGTTGATGAACACATGGGAGTTTTTTCAGACATTTGCTGTTAGAATGTTCTTCTATCTTTGTACATATCTCCTAATAGATCTTGATTTTATTGCTGTAGAATGGATTTCTATAAGCAGAATTAGGGAAAAAACATGAACAAATCAAAATTTTAATAAATACTGTCAAATTAAATTGCAACACACCTCTTTTACATCCCCAGCACAAATTGATGAAAGTGTTCATTCACCATAACTTGGGGAAAGCTGGGCATTAAGAGCTTTTCTTTACAGGTTTTTCACATAATAGTGTGGAAAGTCATCTACCATCGTGCTCTTTAAATCACACTTCTTGTATTAAAAGCTAAACTGGGTGCCATTGAGACATCTGCTGGCCATCTGACATTTGTTTGCTGTGACTGTCCTACCACATATAATTCTACTATTTCTCTTTTTTGTGTTTCCTATAAGCATTTCTAGGATTTTGAGGTTGTTAGTTCCCTGGGTGATTGACACATGTATACATGCACGCACCTCAATGAAAGAAGAGAGGAGGGGACGCACTCTCCCGCTTTGCCTTTCGGTGCTTTTCACTGTCAATTTCTTTGACTTTTTTCCAAAGCAAAATTTTCGTGTATCCTTGGTTTTCTGTGTGTCCTGGCAAAGAATCTATGACATTGAGCTTTTATAGATTCATTTCCTAATTTTAATCTTTTGGTAATTTTCCTGTCTTATATGTAAAGAACTAAAGATCAACTTTTAGCTTGGTATTACTTGCAAAATGGATTTTTTTCACTTAAAGTGAAAATCAATATTCTAAGTATCAGGTAACAGCTAAATCTTCATCTTCTTCATCAAAATGAATTTCCCCATTCCATAAATATTTGGATTTGTCTCTGTTTTTTTGCATGTGTTTTTCTGGCAGTCTATTGTCAATACCTATCTAGGCGCTACATCCATTTGATTCAAATGGCTTTAGATAATTTAAGTTTTACTAAAAATAAAATTTTCTTATTATTTTTTGTATATTTATTCTTTGTGACTAACTTCGTATTTTTATTAAGATAAGCTAGACATTTTATTCTAATTATATCAAACTTATATATTAATTTACTGATGAGTGACATCCTTGGAAAGATCTGGATTTTATAATATGAAGCTTCCCTTCAGAGATATGTCACACCCCTCCAGTGTACTTCCCCTGTGGGCCTCACAACTTTGCATCTTTTTCTTCCCAAGGATCTTGGGGCTCCTCTTTTTAAATCTCTTCCTTAAGAGTTTGCCAGTTTTGTAGAATACAAGAAACTAACAGGAGCTCAAGAGTCCCTCCCCAGAACCGAGCTCTAGAAAAGTCACAACGGTGAAAGAGATGTTTTTGGATCTCAATGCAGAAGAGGGAAAGTACTTAGGGCAGGAGGCATCAGATGCCGTCCTCAGAAAGGGCTGCTGGGGAGTCTGGACCTTTCATAGTAAAAGATGTGAGGCGGTTTCAGAAAACAGAACCCTGATGGAAGGAAAGTAGATAGACCAGCAAGAGGGACAGGTTGGGAAACAACATTCTACCTGGGACGCTTCCTGGGTGCCTCGTGTTTCTCTAAGAAGATTATTACCACCCATCACAGGGCTTGATGAGGACAGCATACTATCCCAGCATCAGCACCAACCTGATCCTTCAGGCCATTGTTAAATAGGGTGAAGTGCTGATTGCAAAGAGCAGGTAGTCTCGCCAATCACTGAGCATTCTCTTCACCCCCTTTCCTTTGTCTCCATCCGTGAAAGAATTAATCACAAGACAAGAAGGCATTCTCTAGGAAACAAAAATCCTTGGGTCAGAGGTATTACTTGGGTAGGGGATCCTGATGGGATAAGACTACTTGTTTGGGGAATGTAAGCCCTAAAAAATGCATGAGCCTTTATTCTAACACCAGAAATGCTCTACTCTGGGATATATTCTGTTTTGGTGCCAAACTTTGGTGCCAGAGGAGAACAAGCCAGAAGAGAGGATCATGCCTCCCCACCATGGCACATATGACCTGTTGAGATTATTGGTGATCCCTAAAGACTATGTGCTTACACAGAAAAGAGTTAATCAAGCTACCTGAGACTGCCATCCTCGGAAATGCCTGCTTGCAAGTCTGAATGTAAGAACACTTTCAGAAACCAGCAGACATCTCTCTTAACCACAAAAATTTTCAACAAGTAATTGATATGCACAATTATTCAAGTGAAAGTGCTACAGAATAGAGTGAAACCAAAAAAATCTATCAATGTATCCTGATAGAAGCAAACTGGTGAATAAATTAGAAGGAGAGGCAGCTTTTCTTCTACAGTAAAATGTCATTATTAGAGTGGAAGGAATGGCAAAATTAGAAAATCACCATTTGATAAACTATCATAGTCATAATATAGCCAAGAAACATTGATGGATGCTGAACCTAGTGAGTGAAGTTCGACAGTCTCAACGCATCTCCTAACAACTTATTTGCTCCTTGCAAAGAACAGAATAACTTGGAGTGGAACAAAATTGATGAAATTACTGTAGTCAAATCATCAAATAATGGGACAAATCAAAATTGTGTCTCCCTTGATAAAATGCAGTAAGAATACAGAATCAATTCTGTGATATTTTGGCCAAAAATTCATAATCTGAGTCTAATCATTAGAAGGCATTTGATAAACCCAAATGAGCAGTGTTCTGATGTACAGCAGCAACTGGTACCCTTGTATGGTTAAAGGAGATGCTCGTGACTGGATTCCTTCACGTGTTTTTGTTACTATTGCGCACACATTGATTTGTTTTTAAAGTTCATTTAACTAAAAGAACAAGGTGGAAATAATAGGAAGAATAAGGAAATGTCCCAGATACCAAAGGGAACTCAAGAAACATGACAACTGTGTGCAGCAGACAGCATTGAGACATTTGATAACATTTGAGTGGATTACACAACAGTCATGCATCGGTTTTAATTTTTCTGGTCCTGGTGGTTCTTTGTTTTAAAGAGGGTGCTTTGTTTCCTTGTTTGTTTGTTTTTCTGTTTGTATGAACTCCATACTGAGTGCTGAATGTGATAGGACACCATGCCAAAAACTTACTCCTGATTGGGTCATAAAAAATATTTTAGGAGCTAGAGAGAAGGCCCAGCAGTTAAGATTTAGGAAATATCTTATACAAAGTTTTAAAACTCACCTTCCAAGTTAGAAATTAATGTAATGGCTGCTTTGGCTGAAGAAACTGTGTCTGGGAATGGAAGTGGGAAATCCTGAAATGGCTGGAGCTGAGTCAGGGTTTTACAAGCGAGTTTGTCTGGAAAACAACCCGGAGCTACACATTCATGATTCGATATATATGCTTACACTTCAATTTCAAAACAAAAGAATTCTTAGTGAAAGCTAAACAGTAAATCAGTCTGTCTTTTATACACACACAAGAGTTGGGAGAAGTCTCTATTGTGGGGACATTCCCTGTGGGAGCTAGGTTGATAGCTTGGTCAGTATAGTGCTCATCTTACAAGCATAAGGACCTGAGTTCAAGCCTCCAGAACCCATGTTAAAAGGAGAGGGCAAGAATAGTGGCACCCACTTGTGTTCCCAGCACTGAAAAGCTAGACCCTGTCAGATCCCAGGGACTCACTGGTCAACTTGGCAAACACCAGATTAATATATGACCCTATCTCAAAAAAAATGTGGATGACATTTAAAAACAAAAGCAGAAATGGTCTGCACAAAAAGAAGTTCATTTTCCATAGCCTTGGGGAATATTTACTGGGATGCATAGACCTTTTGGGTTGTTTGTTTTTGGAGACAGGGTTTCTTTATGTAGCCTTGGCTGTCCTAGAACTAGCTCTATAGACCAGGCTGGCCTCTAACTCACAGAGATCTGCTTCCCTCTGCCTCTGTTGGGATTAAAGGCGAGTGCCACCACACCCAGCACATACAGCCTTTTATTATGGAAACTAGCATTTGGAATACTTCTGTCTCTTCAAAAATGTTAGACATGATACAGTGGTCTACAGCTGTCTAACCACTCCTCAAGCTGCCAAATCCTCTGCACTGTCTAGCTTATGTGTTCTTAACAATCTTTTAATTTTCTGTTCCCTTCCAATTTTCTTTCCAGAAGGGTGACACTGAACCCAGCACAGCCTCTGTCTGCATATTCCCTCCTTTCTCTGAAGAGCAAACTCTCATACATTAATACGAGCCATTGTGTGAGCAGAGTTATGACCTAACAACGCCCTGCTCTTTAAGTACTTCCCCATCCTCAGCAAGGCCCACAGCATTTCTCTGCTGCTTCCCTGGAATGAATTAATTCATCAAATATTTATCGAGAACGTATTATGAGCCCATGCCATTCTAGAAACTGGGACTACAGCCGAGAATAATGTCTATGCTCTCATGGAATTTACAGTCAAGTAGAATAAGCAAACCATAAAGAAACAACAATAAAAATTTTTCAGATAATGATATTTGCTTAGAAAACAATAACAGGCAATGAAAATGACTGGGAAAGGTCCTTTCTAAGCAGAGGAGTCAGGTCTGAGACAGAATGATGGCCAGCCAGCCCCAATCCAAAGAAAGAATGTTTGAGGCATGGAGCAGAACAAATGCCAAGGTGACAAAAAAATCAAGCAAATTTAAAGTAACTTTAATATAAGTTCCTGGCAACCAGGATCAGGAAGCTGTTGCTGTTTCCATAGTTTTACTGCTTACTCCAAACACCTAAGCCTAGCTCTTATCCCATACCAGGAATTCAGAGTGCATTTGTGCAGAAAAAAATAATCATCTGAAACAGCAGAAGGGCTGGACTTTGAAGATGGGTGGGTAAACCAGTGATGGAGGGAGATGAGGGTAGAAAACACAGGGCCTCTGCAGCTGGTGTTTGGGAATTTATAGTAGGGGAATGGATTTGGCAGGGTTCTCGCTAGGAGACTGATCCTATTTACTTTGGACACAGGCATTACTGATGAGTACAAAGAGCATCATAGTCTGGATGGACATGCTCAGTGTTGGAGCCTGGCTTCCCACCAAAGGTTCAGTCAACCAGCAACCTGGGCTTCCGAGTTAGAGCTTCCTAAGTTTTTGCTCTTGGGACAGAGCAGGGATGACTGTGTGTATCCCCAGTTGGTTCCTCCTACCTTCAACCTTTTCTCAAATGGAATATCAAACCTGTCCTTGCCCACCCCACCCCCACCATATAACAATATAGAACACTTTTTTCTACCTTCCTTCCTCAGAAGTGTGATATGTCCTGCTTTCTTTCTCTCTGTTTTTCCTTCTTGAAGGGAGCATCATTGCTGAGCCCCAAAAGCTTCAATCACCTACCCATAGATAGTCTGTTTCTCTCGTTCCCTACAGAGTCAGCCAGGGCAAGACAGACCACCATACTTCCTCTTCCTTTTCTATTTTCTGTCATTTTTCCTGCAAAACAAAGCTTGTCTTTTAGCTAGACTCCACCCTCCCTGAGTTTCTGGTTTTCCCCTAAAAATCTGAAAGAATAGTTTTTGTAGATGAGAGAGAACATGTGTCATTTGTCTTTCTAGGTCGGAGTTGCCTCACAGTCTGATCTTTTCTACTTCCATCCATTCACCTGTAAATTTCAATATTTCATCTCTCTTCGCAGCTCTAAATAAACCATAATAGATGTGTACCACATTTTCATTATCTATTCATCAGGTGAAGGACATTTAGATTGTTTCCATTTCCTACCTACTGTGAATAGAGAGGGATCATTGCAGAAAAAAGGGGCAGAAAGATTACAAGAGCAATAGGATCAGGAAGTGTGCTATGAGATTCTGTACCCTAGACACCTCTAAAAATCTACACCCATGAAATCTGCACAACATGGCTGCCTAAACAAGACTTGAACAAAGACAGCACCGATAGATAAGTAGACATGGAAGGGGGAATCTCACAGTGCCTCAACCCTAGACAAAGAAGTATAGCAATTAAGGAATGCTGAGAGCTAGAATAGTCTTCCCTAATAGGTAGTCTGTTACCAAATGCTCAGTCTTCAAATCATAAATATACATTATACACACTGAGCAGGTTATATTTGCATATTTAAGTGTGTGTGTGTGTGTATGTGTGTGTGTGTCTGTCTGTCTGTGTGTGAACAATTAAAGAAAAAGAGGCCATGAATTTGAAAGAGAGACAGTGGGGGTCCATGGGAGTGATTGGAAGAAGAGGGAATGAAGAAAATTATGCAATTATATTTTGATTTCGAAAAATTAAAAATATTAAAATGTTTAAAAAAGAGTTTTTATGTGTTGATTTCTGAATCTCTCTTCCTCTTGCTGGAGTCTTCCAGCTGCTTCAATCGTGGTGTTTTCAAGTACAAGCCTATCCAATTTCCCCTCCATGCCTTAAGTTTGTGACAACTTGTATGAAATTTTCTCCATCACCCCCTGACACATCCCTTGTAGAGTAATGTGTCTCTTCTATACATATTCATCGATGGATTTCTTTACACTGTTGATCCTGACCCGGGCCTTTGAAATTCACCATCCTGAGCTAGCTAACAGCAATGTTGCTAGTATTTAACTTAGTCTGAGGATACATAGCACTTTGGTCCTCTATTACAAACTTGCAACACAACTGACTTCATAACTTAATAAAACCCAACAATATGTGTTTGTAACAAATAAGTAAGCCTCAGCCAATTAGGGAATACTTACTTTCAACTAGTCATGGGTGGCCATTGCTCAGTCACACCCAAGGAAGGTAAATACAGAGCTGTGACCATCTGAGATGTTTCTATACCTCGCTTCTGTTTCCTGTCTCCTTGCCCTCTGCCGTGTTACAGACTGCCATTTCCCGGAAAGCTGAGAACTGCCCAACTTGCAAATTATTCTTTGCTCAATTAAACATTGTTAAATGTAATTGCTCTTGAGTTTTTCTCTTAGCAATAGTAAATCAGAGATAATATGCTTTGAGAACTAGCTAGTGTCAATGAAGCAGGCCCTGTGCCACCTCCCTTCAAAAGTCGAGGAGACCTGGAAAATATGGCATTTGTGTAACTTGCTGAAGGGGATACATATTTTAAGAGACAGAGCCAGGCAAAGTGCTGAGACACATCGAGCTCCTTTTTTCCCCTTTAAGAAATGCTTCAAGAAACTGAAAATGAGCAAAAAAATGGTTTTTATTTGACCCTGAATATAAGAGAAACATCTAGAGAGGAGTGGAGTTAGAGCTATCTTTTAGTTCCTGAAACCAACAAGCTGAGGGGGAAAGACTACAAGCATCATCCAGGCTGTTTCGAGATGAGCCTGCTCCACCTCCTGGGTAACTTCATACCTTTCAGAACTGGAAGTTCAGGAGAAGACTGTTCTGATTCAGAAAGAAAATTGTCTCCCAGGCAAAGCTGTCAAGTTTACCCCACCTACAGGAGGCACTGTTCTTACAACTCCAAAGTCCTGCTCAAAGCCCAGCCCTTGCTACTTGGAGGTGAAGAACTTCTCAATAGGGAAGCATCCAGTATCAGGCAAACACCCTCTCAAGCTCTGAGAGACATCTCTTTTGCTAGCCCGTGTTTTGTTTCAGATACCACCCAAGCAGCAGGACCCCCGTTGCTGCTGTGAAACCAGATGCAGGATGAGACTTGAGGAAACTCATTTGAGCTATAAAGGATGTCAGGATAGACGCAGGAGAAGTCAGGAATCATCGTCCCAATTACTACTTCCAATGTTCCCTCTTCCTTCTAAAATGATCCTCGTCCTTTGTTTGGACAGGAAGTCAGTCTGGGAGGCATTTGTCCTGATTGCCCCTTATGCGCTAGCCAGAGAATAAGCTTCCCCTCACTCAATAAGCAGGTCTTGATTTTATTATTGGTTCATCATTGCATGTGGAAGAAAGACTCCATCCTGGGCCTGGAGAAATGGCTCAGAGGTTAAGAGAAAGAACTACTATTCTTGCAGATGACCCAGTTTCATCTCCAGCATCCACATCGAACGGATCACAGCAGCCTATAAATCCAGATTCAGGGTATCCGAAGCCTTGTTATGGCTCCAGGGATACTGCACTCATATGCAATTACCCGCACATGGGCATACACACACAGTCACATAATTTAAAATTTAAAAATCAATCCTTTTTAAGTACAGAAACAAGCTTGAGATGGAAATCACTAGCAGTACTGTTAGAGTTCCTAGTGGACACCTTCACCTCTTCCCTGTTTATTATGCTCTAAAATCAAGATTCTCAAATAAGGATCACAACAACATCAACCTTAGGCTGTTTGAGAAACCCAGGTTAGACCTAAAGGAAACATGGCTCTCCTCATGGCTTCCTCCTCCACATCTGAGTTTCAAGAAAGAAACACATTCAAAATCTCTATTGTTTCCGTACCTGGTAGAAGGTAGAGAATCTCAGAATCCTAGAGAGAGGTCACATGCATCATGTGTCCAAGGCTAAGGGCCAATGGGTATCAGACTTAGGACTGTACTAGTCCAAAGGAGGAGGATCCAACCTATGGTTGAACTCTCTCTCTCTCTCTCCCCTCCCTCCCTTCCTCCCTCCCTACTTCTTCAAAAGGACCCAAAGTTTGGTCTTTTCTGTTCTCTTTACCTGTGTTCTCCCCAATCTCTGAGACACCCCTTCAACAGAGATGTGAAAACCCAAGTATTGGAAAAGGTGTGCCCAGGTGACTCAAGAACAACTAGCAGAAACTGTTGGGGATGCAGGGCTCAATAAAGGAGATTCTCTTGGTTTGTCCTGAAGCTGAATGACTAACATCACTTAATGTAACCTAAGTCTATCAGTCAGTTAGCTAGAGTTCACAGAGAGTGTGATCACAGTCACGTAAACTGAAAGTAGGCTCAAAGATCAAAAAGAATTCATCTCTCACACTATATTTTAGCAATAGTAGTACTGGAAAGGATTAAAAAACAAAAACTTCTAAATCAAAAATTAGAAACATTTTCTTCTAAAATGATTAATGACATGAAAATTTAGAAAACTTTAGACAGCAACTGTGTGTATTAAATTTTCAACCAAATTAAAGAGGGAAAAGACTTGATGAAAGATGAGAGAAGAAAAAAAGCAGAGTCAATCTGAAAAGGGACTTTAAGATAACTCAAAAAAAGCATTGCAGAATTTTAAACAGTATTGGAGAGAGTAAGGGTTTCAATATGTAGAATGAAAAAATCTATAATATGAAGGAGAATTTGAGAGAAAGTGTATCAAAATATGAGAAGGACAGTGATAAAAGAAATCTGTGTGATAAGTGAGATAGAAAAACAACAAATATTTCACACAATAAAAATTGGCCATCCAAAGAAAGACATGACACAAATTAAACAGAAGCAACAACAACAAAAAATCTTCTTAGCGTTTTGAATCTTCAAACTGAAAAAGATTAAAGAGAAGAACACTGATTCTAATTTATAACCATCACATGCCGATGGTTGGGCCAAATGCTAGAAAAATTACATTCCTGTCTCTGTTAGTTAACACAATAAAGCACAATAAAACGTGCCAGGTGTATCTATAAAGATAAATGAAAAATTTGGCAGCATGATAGTCAGGTGTATGCAAGTCTTTTAGGAGAAAAATGCTGGTTCATTTGCTCTAATACCCTAAATGCAATGACTTTGTTTGAACATGGCAATCACTAGGAGAGCTTTTCAAAACCTAAATGTTTGGGTCTTAATTCCAGAAATGTTGTCTTTAATGGACCTGATGCATGACCCAGTGATTCTAAAGTGCAGTCATAAACGAGACTCTTTACTGCATGGCTGTGCTAGTGGAAATAGAGAGGAGTACAGAACCCGGAATTGTAAGAGGTATGTGTAGCGACCAAAATGACAATGTTAAAGATGGATTTTCATCCCCAGCAGGCACCCAGGTCCATGATAAGTGGTCAGGAGCACAACTAGTGTTTTAAAAACACCACATTACACTTCAGCTCAGAACTTAAGGACTGAACACCCTATCAACACATACCTGGTTGATCTCATCAGGCAATAGCACTAAGCTCCACGCAGTGATTTGCTTTGTCACCTTGACACAACCTAGAATCACAAGGGAAGAAAACAAGCCTCAATGAGGGGTTGTCTACATTAGGTTAATCTGCAACCATTTCTGTGGCAGATTGTTTTAATTTAATTTTTGTGGGAAGGTCCAGCTCACTATGGGAAGCACCATTCCCCAGGTGAAGGGTCCTAAACTGTGTAAGAGAAGAGGAATCTAGCCAAGCATGAGCAAGCATGCAAGCAAGCTAACGTGCGTACATTTGTTGCTCAGCTCTTCACTATGGATGTGGTGTGGCTCGCAATAGAGAAGGACTGCAACCCGCAACTGTGAGGTGAAATGAACCCCTTGGTCGCCTAAGTTGTTTTTTGTCAGGACACTTTATCTCGGCAGCAGAAAGGAAATGAGAAGACCCCATTATATTCTCATCTCCAGGGTCTCCCATCAAAATCTGATTTTCATTAAAGACCCTACCAGGACTTCTGTGACTACAGCCTCTGCCCAGGAAGGCACCTCTGTCCCCATGAGTGCCCCCTCTCCGTCTTCCCTTTAACACAGGATTTCTGCCCACCCAGAACCCTGCAACCCCTGTGCTAGACACGCAGTTGCCAGAGGGACAACAACACAGGAGAATTCTCGGGAAGCTCCACCCCCAGACAGGATGCATGGGTGAAAAGGTGTCTGCATGCCCCAGGAATGAACAAAGAAGCTGGAGCCCTTGTCTGGATCCGTTTGTCTGTGAGGCTCACCATGAAAACCTCAAGGGCTTTCGGCACCGTCTCCAAAGTCACAATGGAGTCCTCTAACTCAGAGCAACTCAAAGACCTTTTTGTTCACAACAACAGAATGGAAAGCAGAAAGACAAATGCCTGTCAGTTAAACCTGTTAGGCTGCAAAGCTCTGTCTGCACCCCTTGCCTTGCCATACTGAATGTAGAAACCACAGACTGCTGTGTTCCCCAGACCACAACTCCTCCTCCAGGCTGACCTTTTACCCAGACTCAGAGTGGCACAGTCATAAGCCTAGAACAGAGTCTCAGCTACGTGAGGCAGGGGATTGCTCCCTGACTGAGTAAAACCAAAAACATAGAAAAACGTGGAAACTCCATGTTCCTTCTGCAGCCCCACCATGGCCCTGGTCTCAGTGTGCACGTAATTTGGATCATCCTCCTGGAAAATATGTACAGGAGGTGTATATTCTGGATTGGAGCATCTGTAATCCTTCTGTCTCGGGTGCCTCTTCCTTGACCTTAAATGTGCCACCTCAGGATGTTTCAGCTGGTAAATGATTTTCCAAAATTGCCCCCTTGGAGCCATGAATCAAACAAAGCTCTAAGAGCAGAGAGTAAGATAAATCACAAAATGAGAGATCGATATGGGTTATTTATTAGCGATTCCACGGTACCGGCTGGTTCTCCAGAAGCTGTATGTGGCATTGCCTGGTAAATTAGGACAGTCACATCCTGGGAAATGATGTAAAATATGGCAGGGTGGAGACTTTGTTCAGAAAGGAAACCGTTTAACATTGCTTAGTGTAATGAAAAATTAGAAAACTGGGCACATTTAAGAAAGCTATGTACATCAGCACCCACTAAACAGAATGGATAGCCATTTAAAATGTTAGTTGTGAACTTTATGGTACAACATGGCAAACGTGTATAATTAGAAAAGAGAAAGAAATAGAAGATGAGTCTGCATACTGCGTTTAAAAGAAGTAACTACTTTAAGTAAAAGGCTGTAATGCCCCAGATAACGTCCTCATATTGTGGTAGTAGAATTAGCTATGATTTTTTTCCTCCAACATTTCCATAATGTGCATTAGGGCTTCTAAAATGTGTGTGTGTGTGTGTGTGTGTGTGTGTGTGTGTGTGTGTAATTAAGAAGCAAGGAAAGAGGGGATGGAGACTAGCAGTCCTTGAAGCTCCAGAAACTACTGTTCCATTTTATGAATAAGAGACCCAGTCTGGATGGCTATTTGGCTTTATGCCAGACCAAGTAAACCAGAGCATAACCTCAATGAAACAGTGTCCTTAAGATACAGGCATAAATACAAAGTGTTTTAAAATATGCAACCTCCATTGTAAAGCATTACAAGTTTATGTAAAAAGGAATCGAGTTTATTTATCATGGTCTCATCCTGAGGTTTTTTTTACTGATATTCAATGAAGAATTGATAATACAGTTTAATTTCTCCACTAACTGAAAAGAAAACTCAGATGTTGATTAACATATCCTAACCACACCAAAAAAAAGATGTTATGCCTTATCCCTCATATTATCATATGCTTATAGGATGGTTTGGTTTTTAATGATGCATAGTTAAATTTTCTTTAAAACTGTCCTTTCCCAAGGACTTCTTGCACCAAATTTTGAAAAGATGTGTGACTAGCTTGACGAAGTTGGTCCAAAACTATAGTCCTCTCATTCTAGTCATTTACCCAATAAAAGAGATAACATTGTCTAAACAGAAAAACAATTTTATGGTGAAAATACTTAGACAAAAAAAATAAGATGTTTTCCCAGTGCAGAAATTGCCTTTTTATTAACATCTGGGCTCTGCAGATGAATTCATAGAATACAACCTCCAACACTGTTAGCAGCTGCTGGAAATTTTATTGATTTTTATGGAGTCCACTACATTGTTAGAACTACCTCCAAAATGGAAATGTTGAACAAATCTTTAAATGAAGGGGAGCCAGAGAGTCCTGTTAACCAGGTTACAATCCCTGCTGTTTGTAGCAGCTGCTGGCACAGCTCTGTAACTGTTCTTGTCATCTCACCTAGCACAGGGTGCAATAAATCAGGCTCCAGTGTGACCTGACCCTTCTCTGGGGCAGGGTGGTGGGAACCTCCTCTCTTCTCTGTGGAGCCTGTGATGATTCATAAAACTAGGAAAGAATCTGAGCTTGTCTAGACACCTTGGCACATTGGATTCTCCCTGATTTAAAGATCCTGTAGATCAGAGAAACACCCCAAACTGCAGCAATCCAAGTAACAGTCTTCAGAAAAAGAAAAACGCCATGAACCAAGGCAGGATGCCTGTCAACAGTGCAGCTTTTTTGAATAAATGGCATGGGAAACACGGGGCTGTCACTTTATCATGTCCTAGAGCAGCCATGACCTTGGGATCTTTTCAAAGCTACCGCACCTAGTATAGGGGTACCCCATCCTCCACAGTGGAAGACTTGTCAACACACGGTAATCATCTAAGCATTATAAACACTCATCCCTGGGTCTCACCATCAGCAACTCCAATGTCATAATCTGGGGTGAAACCATGGCTGCTAGGTTTTTAAAAGTTCTCCAAGTAACTCTAATTAGCATCTAGGGTTGATCTATTGGTGTGGAGGAGTCTTCTCATGATTCCATGCCTGTGGAGAATGCTTCCTAAGTAAGGGATTGTCTAAGGCATTCATACATGCGTATGAGGTAGGGGTTCCAGGTTGGAGAAGAATTTGACAGTGTACTATAAGCATAGACAGCCTAATATTTTCTTAATATTGAAACTTAATAAATAAAAACAATATATAGGATGGGGGTATAGTTCAATTGGTAGAGTGCTTACCTTGCACAAGGTCTTAAGTTTGATCCCCAATGCCATATAAGGCATGGTACCACACATCCGTAATTCCAGAAGTCAGGAAGTAAAAGCAAGAGAATCGGAAGTTAAAGGTTATCCTTGGTTATTCTGTGAGATTGAGCCCTAGAATGCAAAATACCCTGTCTCAAGAAAAGAAATTAAGTATGGGCATTCCCTAAAGGAAGACATACATATCCCTATTTACTGGAGTACAGTGCAGTGATAAGGCATGGATCCACTGGCGGATAAGTGCGGTGATAAGGCACAAGTGGTTAGAGGCTACATGGTCTCGATTCAGATACCACCTCTCAGAAAGTTAACTAACCTCTTCAGACCTTAGTTTCCATACATAGAAAACAAAATGTAGCTGTTCATGGTGAGATATGCCTTTAATCCAGAACTCAGGAGACAAAGGCAAGATCTCTATGAGTTTGAGGCCAGCCTAATCTATATAGTGAGTCCCAAGTCTACTAAGAGACACCTTGTAAAAAAAAGAGAGAGAGAGAGAGAAGGAAGGAAGGAAGGAAGGAAGGAAGGAAGGAA
>LOJH01004385.1:15877-36476 GCA_001685095.1 Ellobius talpinus | reverse complement strand
GGTCTCTGTCTCTATCTCCATCCATTGCCAGATGGAGGTTCTATGGTGATATGCGATTTTTTCTGTTCTTTTGTGTTACTAAGTTTGGCATATCTTAATGCATCACATCTCAAAAATGAACTCTAGAAAGACAACACGCATGCTGTGCTCTCTGCTTGTCCGGGGTTGGGTGTGCAGTAATGGAAGAGGAAGGACTTTAGCATGGACTGGTTTGAGGAAACTGTAAAAGAGCAACAGACAGGACTTAGTTGGCAGCTGATTTTCTCAGGGTGCGGAGTGATTTTACCTCCTAGGAATTAACTAAGGTCTACAGGCATTTTTGTTTGTTTCAACTTGGGGAGTGGATATTGCTCCTGGCAACCAGTAGGACGAGGCTGGCACTGCTGCCAAGCACCATAAAGTGCCCAGAACAACTGTAATTTTAACTGGGGACAAATATCTTTTAGGTTGTATATGTCACCAGGGCAGGGGTCAAGAACTTCTGGTGTAGAGGGAAAGGACAAGAAAGAGGATGGGTCCTTTAGGACTTAGAGTCCGAGTTTTGATATAGAGATTTCACTTGTGAACCATTTGAAGTCCAAAGGTTCTGCTGAAGCATAGGATAAAGGGATGAATCATCTCAACTGGCTCCAGCTTGAGGTTAATGTGAGCTGCAGCTGGCAGAATCAGGCAGCGGCTCATTGTCAAACTGTAGTGAGTGGGAGGGGAAGGCAGATGTAGTTTACCTGGGGGTGATAGCCGGGGCTACCAGTGCAGCTAAATGTTCAAGCGCATGTGGGGCATGAGGAGTAGAGGCATTTACTGATACTTTAGAGACATAAATCCTTTGCATAAACAGTGAATTTGTAAGTGATATACTGTAAGAATTATTCCTGTTTTGCCCATCTGTTTCAACATGAAGAATCGAAATTTGAATACCAACCTTTCTAAAATAAAGGTTCCAGGGCAGATTTAACTTATGTTGACAGTTTACTTCTTTTTCCTTAATGCTACTTTTATTTTGTTTGAAGCAGATGTTATCAAATTTAGCATTTACTTTCGTGTATGGTTTTAGCACTTAGACTCTATCTCTGGTAAGAGAGATTGAAGTCATATTGCTATAAATCAAAATGGGGGGAAAAGATGTCCATAAAGAGGGGTGTGGCCCCTCTTCTTTTAGGCTTGTCTACTTTTTGGCTTGGTTTCAAAGCACTTAATAGTTTCTGCCTGTAATTGCTAAACATGGAAACACCGGAGCACCACACCCTGCGCTGCTTATAATGAATAGTGTCTTTAGCATGAGTATTTTTTTAAATCAAAGCACCTAGAGACAGTCAGCCACACCCTTCACAGTATTCACTGGCCACATTCTATAACCTTCCAGGTGTTTTCTTCAGAAGCTGTGGGGCAGGAGACTCCCCAGCTAGCCAGTGTATAGCTGTGTCAAGTTGATGATCCAGGCTGAGGACCACTACACTGCATCCCTTCCACCTTCCAAGTGGACAAGAACTGTAACCATATTAAGAAGTTCTTATTTATAGATGCTCATAACTTCCTTTATCTGATCTTAGAAAACTCCCAGGGTTTTTTGGAAATGTTCCCACTGAAGAATGCACTGTGGGCAGCAAGGATACCCACACGTCCTGTAGAAGGATGAGTTGGCAACCATGGGGCCCTCCAAGGCCTTCAGGCATTGTGAGGTTTGGAGTCTCCCATGTTGGAAGAACCAGTTTGATTCCTCTTAACTTCCTTATAAAAATTGCTTGGCTTTATTGCTTGTGTCTTGTGAGAACTCACAGCTTCATTGACTAGATTTGAGTAATGTTTATAGCCCAGTTAGCCATGGCCTTCATATGATCTTAGCCTTATTATTCATATAGTCATCTCATAATGCTGAATAACGCATGACCCACGTATGCCAAGAATAAACTGGATGGTGGCATAAATCTTCCACCCACACTGATCAAAAATGCATGGAATGCAAAACTGGATCTTAGCGGCAGTGCTGGCTGCAGGGATGACTCTTCCTGTTGGTAGAGAAAGCCACCTACTCATAGTTCATTAGCAGTGTCTGAAAATGAATGTGTGGAAATGTCACCGTAAGGCCAGTCTTTGTGTTTGAAACTCGCACCGTGAACAGTGAATTCTTTAACCAAAGAAATTGCTCCACTAAGAAATAAGCTGCAAAGCTAGCTATACTACCTTAAGGGACTCCCATTTACATTTTTAGTGTAAGTTGACTCCCTTTATTTCTAATTTTCTGCATCCTTGAAAGTAACTTTTGGAAAAAAAGGATAGTTCTAATGGACATTGCTAGTGGGGTCCCTGTGGTGATGGCAGGTAGACCAGATGGATGAGAGTTGTTACTTGTTACAGAGACCTGCATGGTGGTCTGTGCTCTTCAATTCTAAGTATTATTTGATGGGTGTCAGGATTTAAAATTTTTACTCATTCATTATCTCACTTAGTTCTCACAATTACCATGACTGAGGAAGGATAAAAACCTACCTAGCTACAAAGCTAGGAAGCTAGAATTTGCAAGCAATGTGGTCTGATTACGAATTCATGTTAGTCCTATCATTTTGTCTCTGCTTTTCCTGCCCTGGACATCTCTCAAACACACAATGGTTTTGTTTTTTTTTCCACTTTAGATTATCTTAACGTTTTTATGTCTGTTAGGGTGATTTGGAAGACCAGGTAAAGTGGTGAGCAGTCACCTCCTTAAGAACATGTCTTTAATGTCTTCTTATTTTCCTTTATTATCACAACTAGTAGAATATATTGCCATGTTTCTTGACAGACTCTGGGAGGCCTGATAAAGAATTCTTTTTATCATGTTTGAACATTTGAGAATAACCAATAGACATGACCGAGTGCATCAACCTGGTACCGAATATCCTTTAGAGTTGAGGAATAAGTGACTTTCTTCTTAAATTTACCAGTGAAATACTAAATTATGCCCAGCAGAATCTGATTTAGCTAAGATATTTAGCAGCATCTGAGCTAGCAGAGGCATTAGTAAACCTGTGGTTTTGTTCCTTGCAACCTGACTGTAGGGATGGCAAGGGAATAAGACAGTCCCAAAGACTGGAAAATAGAAATGTAGTATTGAATGATAGTTTTGCTAAAGGCTAAATAATTTCATATCTAACACATACATTGTTTATTCTTGGTTTAAGTATAGATATTTTGAAAAACTTTTAAAAAATCTCCTTCCTAGGACATTCATCCTCCTTTAAGAAGTTGTAGACAGAGAAGACCAGGTAGGCTTCCCACAGTCCTTCCACACGCTCTGCTTTGTCTGTTCCCCCAGCAGACCCAATCCTTCAGGATTGTCCCAGCTTCAGCCTCCCTTCCTCGGTCTCCATGCCTCCTGTAGATCCCACAGACCATCTCATTCTGACCTCTAGAAATCAGCACCTAGACATATAAAAACCCAGATGCTTAGATACCAGCATAAAAGTACAAAGAATAACAGGACAACTTATCTCCACTAGAGCCCAATTTAACTACCACAGCAGGCCCTGAATGTCCTAATATAGCTGAGTCACAAGAAAAAGACCTTTAAAACCACTTCTATGAAGAAGATAGACATCTTTAAAGAGGAAATGAATACATCACTTAAAGGAACTCAGGAAAACACAAACATGAGGAAATGACTAAATCTCTTGAAGAAAAGAAGTGGACAACAGTTCCCAGGAAAAGATGGTTATAGCATAGAATTTTACCAGACACTCAAAGAAGATTTGATGCCAATAATCCTCAAAGTATTATGCAAAATAGAAAAAGAAGGAATATCATGGAAATCATTTTTTAGGCCACAGTTATCATGATACCCAAATCACATAAAGACTTAACAAAGAAAGAGAATTACAGAACAATTTTTCTTATGAATATAGTACAAAAATGCTCAATAAAATACTTGCAAACACAATCCAAGAACATGTCAAAAAGATCATCCACCATGATCAAGTAGGCTTTATTCCAGAGGTGGAGAGATGGATCAAAATACCTAAATCAATAAATTTGATCCACCGCATAAACTAAAAGACAAATACCACACAATCAGCTCATTAGTTGTAGAAAAGGCCTTTGACAAAAGCCAACACCCCTTCATGATAAATATCCTGGAGGAATTAGTGATAAAAGGGACATACCAAATCATAATAAAGGTCATTTAGGGCAAGCCTGTTGCCAACATCAAATTAAACAGAGAGAAGCTCCAAATCAGGAACACGACAGGGCGGTCTATTCTCTCCATATCTATTCAATATAGTACTTAAAGTTTTAGCTAGAGCAATAAAACAACCTTTTGAAGATCAGATGGATACAAATTGGGAAGGAAGAAGTCAAAATGTAGATAGACTTTTTTTTCAACTCTCAACCCCAAAAAATGACATGGAGACTTCTTATTAATTATGAAATTTTGGTCTTAGCTTAACTAGCTCTTAAAACTTATATTAACCCATTTATATTAATCTATGTTTTGTCTTGTGGCTTTTTACCTTTTTTTCATTCTGTATGTCCAACTCACTCCATGGCTTTTTGGCATTTCCCTGTGCCTCAATTAACTCTTCCTCCTGCACACATCCTGCTTGCTCTGTATCTCCTCCTGTCTTCTCCCCAGAGCTCTCTCTGTCCGGAAGTCCTGCCTATACCCTCCTGCCAAGCTATTGGCTGTAACGAGTCTTTTTCTGCCCTGCCAGCTAGCTCCCAAATCACAACACAAAGACTTATTATTTATTACGAAAGTTTGACTGATAGCTTAGGCTTATTTCTAATTAGCTCTTATAGCTTAAATCGACCTATTTCTATTCATTTGTGTGCTTCCATGTGTCTCATGGCTTATTACCTCATCTTTTAAATGTCATACTTCCACTGGATGTCCTTGTGTCTCCATCCTTCTTCTTCCCAGAATCCCTTGTGCCTGGAAATCCTACTTAGATATTAGCAGTTCAGCTTCTTATTAAACCAAGAAGAGTGACACATCTTCACAGTGTAAAAAAATATTATTCCACAACAAATGGCTTTAGCTTGTTAGTTAACCTATCCCGGGGCTATATCTCCACACAGTGTAATCAAATATCTTGTAACATTAAAGTATCATTATTTGCAGGTGATAGGATAGTATACAGAAATGACCCTAAAAATTCCATCAGGGAACTCTTACAGCTGAGAAACACTTAAAGAGAAGTGTCTAGATACAAGATTAACTTAATACAAATCAGTATCCCTCCTATATACAAATGATAGACTGAGAAAGAAATCAGGAAGACAACACTTTTTGCAATAGCTTCAATTAATAAAAAATTATTGGGGGTAACTGTAGCCAAGCATGTGTAAGACTTGTATGGCAAAATCTTTCAAGGCTTTATGGAAGGAAATTGAAGAAGATATCAGAATATGGAAAGATCTCTGATGTTCTTGGTTTGGCAGGATTAGCATAGTACAAATGGCTGTACTACCAAGTGCAATCCATAGATTCAATGTAATCTCTATTAAAACTCCTACACAAGTTTTTACAGACCCTGAAAAGATTGTCTGCAACTTTGTATGAAAAAAAAAACAACCCAGGATAGCTAAAAACACTCCTGAACAATAAAAGACCTGCTGGAGGTCTCACCATCCCTGATTTCAAGTTGCACTACAGAGCTACAGTAGTGAAAGCTGTGTGTATTTGTGTAAAAACAGATACATTGACTAATGGAACCACATTGAAGACCCAGACTTAAAACCATACACCTATAGACCCTGAACACACTGGAAAAAAAGACATTTTCAACCAGCGCTGCTAGTCAAACTGGATATCAGCAAGTAGAAGAATACAAACAGATTCTATTTGTCACCCTGCACAAAGCTCAAGTTCAAGTGGATCCAAGACTTCACCATAGGGCCGGGTAGACTGAACCTGATAGAAGAGAACGTGGGGAACCACTTTGAACTCATTGACACAGGCAATGAGTTTCTGAGCAGAACACTGGCAGGACAGGTACTAAGATCAACCATTTGTGAATGTGACCTCACGAAACTGAGACGCTTCTGTAAGGCAAAGGACACTGTCATTCAGACAGCTGCTGCCTACAAGATGGAAAAAAGAGTTTTTACCAACTCCATATCCAACAGAGGACTAATATCCCCAAATATATACAGAACTCAAGAAACTAGATCCCCAAAACCAAATAGTCCAATTAAAAAATAGGGTACAGTTGTAAACAGAGAATTCTCAATGGAGGAATCTCAAACAGCTGAGAAACACTTAAAGAGATGTTTGGCATCCTTAGTCATTAAAGGCACACAAATGGAAAGTACTTTGAGATTCCATCTCACACCTGTCAGAATGGCTAAGGTTAAAAACACAAGTGGCAGCTCATACTTTTGAGGATGTGGTGCAAGGAGAACACTTCTCTCTTGCTGGTGGGAGTGCACACTTGGACCTCCACTGTGGAAATCAATATGGCCATTCCTTAGAAAATTAGGACTTGATCTACCTCTAGACCCAGGTACACACCTCTTGGGCATAGACTCAAAGGACACTCCATCCTACCACACTTGATTACTGTGTTCATTGTGGTTTCATTCAGAACAGCCAGAAATGGGTAACAACCTAGTCCCTCATCTGAAAAATGGATAAAGAAAATGTCGTACATTTACACAACAAAGTATGACTTGGTTCTTAAAAAAATGACAACATGACATTTGCAGGAAAATGGATGCAACTAGAAAAAACTCATTCTGAATGAGGTAACCCAGATCCAGAAAGACAAATGTGGTATGGATTCACTTATAAGTAGATATTAGCTGTTAAGTAAATGAAAAGCAAGCTATAAATCACACACTCAGAAAGGTAAAGAGGAGGGCTGGGGGGGATGCATTGATCTCCACAGGAAGGGGGAATAGAATGGATTTTATGTGGGTGGACTGAGGGTGGGTGGGGATGGGATTGTAGGGTAGAGATAGGATGGAGGGAGAGAGAGTGCAGGGACAGATGGCTGGAATTGAGGCACATTTGGGGGACAATATGGAAAGCCAGTGTAGTAGAAATTTCTTGGAATCTATGAGGGTGACCCTAGTGAGGACTCCTAGTAATGGGGTTACAGTCTCAACTGGCCATCCCTTTGAGCCAGGCATGGCTTCTATTTGTGGGACTGGGTTGCTTTCAGTTGAGTTGTTGGTCAAGGGGTTCCCATGGAGGTCCCCAAATGGCCTAGGCTGGTTCTAGAACAGAGGGTTGCTCTCTGCAGACAGACAGCAGAGCCTCGTTGCTATGGGCAATATCCACATAGCTCACTGAACATGTAGAGGCTGAGCTGGTGCCTGCATGGACTCATAATCAGTCCCGCCTGCAGGGTATGCTGGGACAATGGCAGTGCAGAACTTAGAGTGGCCGTCTAATGCCTGATTTAACGTGAGGCCCAATCCAAGAGAGGGGATCCATGTCCTACACTGCTAAAATGACCAGAAACCAGAGAATGGATAGCCGAGAGACCTCAGGGAGAACCAAACATGACTGGTTGAAAAAATTCAATGAAATGATTCCTAATGATGTTTTGCTATACTCATAGATCAGTGCTGTGTCTGGAAGCAGATGGGAGCAGGAGCAGAAACCCACAGCCAGACATTACATGGAGAGTGAGTGAGTCCAAATCAGACATCTCCATCAGATTCCTCCCTTCAGAGCTCGGGGAATCCTGCAGAAGAGAGGGCGGGAAAGATTACAGGGGGTAGAAGGGATGGAGCACACCAAGAAAATACAGCCCACTGAATCAACTAAGCAAGGCACATTTGGGCTCATTGAGACTGAAACAGCAAGCAAGGGGCCTGCAGGGGTCTGCACCAGGTTGTCTGCATATACGGTGTGACTATTAATGCTTGGTGGTTTTGTGGGATTCCCAACTGTGGGAGTGGGTGTGTCTTTGATTCCTTTGCCTACTCTTGGAACTCTTTTCCTCCCGTGGGGTTGACTTGTCCAGTCTTGATATGACAGTTTTCACCTTGTCTTACTGTATTTTGTTTTGTCGTGTTTACTTGCTGTCTCTTGGAGGTCTTTTTCTTTTCTGAAGGGAGGCAGTGGGGAAGTGGATCTGGTGGAGAGTTGGGCTGGGTGTGGCAAGCTGGGAGGAGTGAAGGGAACCGTGATTGGGATCTACAGTATGAGAGAAGAACCTATTTTCATTGAAATGTTAGGCATGTTGGAACATATACATTTTAACAATAGCATACTTTCAGAGTTGTGGGCGCTTCTAGGGGATGACATTGTAAAATAGTTTGGTTACAGACCAGGAGGAAATGTATTTGTCATTGTCTCAGAAGTTAGATGACTTTGGATCGACATCTTCAAAGTAATAGGGGTTTTAGGGGAAAGTTGCACAACTGAACAATGTGCAAAAAATAATAATTTGGGGACTCTCAATAGGCTTATTTTATCTCCACATATAATTTGTTTAAGAGAGGTTTTGAGTTAGGTGGCACTCAAATTTAGATCAGATGGTAGAAATCGTTGTGGGAATTATCATTAACCAAATGCTAAGAGGTTTAATGCTTTTGAGACTGCATTTGAAAGATGATCCGTCTGTCAAATGTTCTGTGTTTGATAAATGAAAGAGCAGTTGTAGACATTCTCAAACGCCATGTTGATCATGTCCTGTGGAGAGATAGGAGGGCAGTGCTGATGAGCTCCTGCCGTGTGATCTGCCATTTTTTCTCTTCTTTTGATCAATTCTTTATATTCATCTGGTCACCAAATTTTCCGGTTTGTCTCCAAGTTGGGTTTTATATGGCTGAAAATGCTTGATGTGGCTGTCTCCAGGAAATAAATCCAGTATGGTGAAGGAAAAAACACTCTCAAGAATAACAAGACTTTTTTCTTTTCTTTTTTCTTGTCTGTTCTATTGATTGCACATGACCCGAACCAATTCTTGCTTTTTCATCTTGGAACCAGGGAGAATAGCAACACTGCTGCTTGATAATGTTGAAAAACATTGGCTCTGTCTGATTGTGGAGGATTGCTAGAAATCATTAACTAAAATTGTAGGGATTTTCATTGCTATTTTAATTTAAGCAACTTTCTGCCATGCGTTGTATCTTAATTACTAGCTAGGTTTCTAAATGCAGACTGTAATTTGATAAAATATCTGTAATGTAGGCAAGCTACTGTAGCTAAATACTCTTGCCATTTGTTTATACATATTGTATGTATGCATAGGTACCATATGCACACATATGGTGATTCACTATAGATCTAGTCTTCTGGGGAGGGGTGGGACTGTTTTTTCAGAATGATATTTGTAATAGTAAGAACGACTGCAGCAATGGCTTCGGGAAGAATAAAAGCCTGCATCTTGTCTTCTCTTGTATCTTCGTGATGATTCTGGGAAGTCAGAACTGAAGTTGATATGTTGTTTCACAGATTGGGAATTCACATCAGTTTGATCAAACAGTTGTGGGGATTTAAGCCACGGAGGGCAGAAGGGCACAGGGGAGACACAAGATGAGTCAGTGAACAGGATTGCAGGATGAGTATCATATCTAGCAAGAGGTAGTCGTGCCACACTATGAATGAGAAGCCACAGGTAGGTTTTTAGCCAGAGTGTGATACAAGTTACCTTTTGTATTTAGAAGTCTTACAGGGTGCTGTATGGAAATGGCTTGTGGGAGGTTTAGGGGAAGCACAAAACCTAGTCAGGAAAATGCCCAGCAGCCTTGTTGAGGAACGCAAAGATGCCTATCTCTCCAACCTTCCTCCTGCCATAGTTCCCCTGGGGTGTGATATTGAGACCACTCTGGGGGGATTTTTAACATGTCGACAGTCAAGGGGCTGTTGAGGCACACTTATACCTTTTTAAATATAATCTGAAAAGACATTTTTCAAATGTTCCATTAAGTAAATGAGGTATCCTCTGATAATTTTAGTTTTTTCAGAATCAAAGAAATACAGATGAAAATGAATTATATAGGAAACAAATTGATAAAAAAATAGTAAAATCATTAGACAAAATATCCCAATCCCAAGAAGTGAATGGTTTAATGCTTATTTTTTCAAACTTCATTCATTCATTAGACAGAAGAGACAAATTCTGAGCAGAAGAAAATTGATAGTTCATAGATGATTTGATTATCTGATTAACGAAGTGAAGTGAGCCACATGAATTAATTGGGAGACAGAGAATCTCTTCCTACTGGGAAGATGAAGCATAAAAGTCACACCATTCTTAAGGACAACGTCAACAATAGTGAGTCCTGATAAGTCAAATGGTATTTAGGAGAAGTAATTAATCTGTTTATATTGTATAAATCTTATACCTCACCCATAAAATAAACTAGAAAGTGTCCTCACCAAATGACAGAAATCTCACACTTACATAGGGCTGTGAGGCTCAACTAGAAAGCTGAAAAGAGCAATCTTTTTGTTGTTGTATTTTGAAACAGTGTTTCTCTGAGTAGCGCTAGCTGTTCTGGAACTAGCTCTGGAGGCCAGGCTGGCTTCAAACACACAGGGATTCACCTGCCTCTGCCTTCTGAGTGCTGGTGCTAAAGGCGAGTGCCATCACCACCTAGCCTGAAAAGAGAAATTTAAGATCTAACAGTTCTCAAGCTCCTGGAGGAAGAATGCATTGCCTATTGTACCCAACACTATTTCACAAAGCTGCTGTTCTGGGAGGAGGCAATCAAAGAGCATGTGCCCAAAGCGCAAAGGAAAAATTAATAAACATAACTCATGTCTGCATTTTTGTAAGTGTACAGTGATTTTTAATAGTTTAAAAAATCGTGGGTTAGAGAGAGCAGGGGATGGAGCTCAGTGATGGAGTGCTTGCCTCATAGGATTGAGTCAAGATTCCTGATTCAATTTCTAATGCTAGAAGACTTTTTATTTATGTGATTTCCTTGTTCAAGTATCTGTTTTTATGAATATATATCTATATATGCACATGAAATCATAATAATAATGTGTTCATAGTTTATTATATACTTTATTTGAATTTGGCCTCCCAAGTACACAGTCCTCAACACAGGCCTGGGTCTGCCTGCCTCCTAATCTAGAATTGGGGCTGTGTAAATGGAGGGTAGAGGACATGATGATGGACTTGAGCAGGAGAATGCATGCTTAGTCTTATTTAGGGGCAAGAGCAGCTTCCTACACAGGGATGAATTCTAGCTAAGAAGAAAATTAATCCTCCAAAGTCATACTACTCAGAACTGGTTTGACAGGCTACTGTCTGTTTGATGGTCACATGCAAAACTCTAGTTTCCTTAGGGTGGTTTTAAGGATGGAATCAGACAAGACCTATAGGTCTGGACACTTCCAATAATGTCTGACACATTGTTGAGGGTTCTAGTGAGTGTTGCTATTGTAAAATAATTAGGTTTATTTTTTTCATGTGTGTAGGCTTTGAAAAAAATCAGGAAAACATTCTCTGTCTACTTGCCGATATCTCTCCTCGACTCAGCCCACTTTCTTATTGATTTCCAATTTTTAAAAGATAAAGGACTCTTCTCACTACTCCTTCCTTGTTCCTTTCAGCTAGCCAGCCCCCCCCAAAAGAGGGTGGCTTGTCACCAACAGCTGACCCTTTGGCTGATTAGCTTCAGGATGGTGTTAGCAGCAGAGCTGTTTGGTGAGCCTGTATCTGTGACAGAACCGTGCACTCACAAGAGGGACCTCTAATCCTTAATTTCAAATGTGGTGGCTGAAGAGGTCACATGTCTGATGATGCCCGATCGCTACAGACTTTTAGACCCTCATGATGCTTCTCCGATAATCCGATAGTTTGATCTCCCTATTTTAAGTAGATTTAAGGGGCCAAGGATCTGGTATGAGTCTACAGCAGGAGCATTATTTAAGTAATGTGTTTTGAAACTTGTTTCAATATCTGGCAACTCTTCTAAGATGTCTGTAGTTTCTCAATTACGCTTGCAAAACTGAAGTCATTTAAGTGAGAATAGCTACATGGGTCTTGCTGGGAACTAAACTCTCAGGAATGTCTTTATTTTCCAGATACTATTTTAAAGCAGTTTCTGCTGAATCACCTCCTAAGTGCTGAGCTCTCTCATATCTAACTCTGAGAGAAGAGCATTGACGGGCTTCAGATCTTCAGGTTCAAGCTTAGATCGTACACAACTGTATTGCAGGGAAAAGCCAGAACATGAAAAATGGGGTGCTGAGGAAACATCCCATTGTATTTTCAAAGCTAAGACGACTGCCTCTAGTCCCTCAGGACAGCACACCCCGAACCCTTAATAGATCAATCTGGTGAACTGCTAGAATCCGTGGTTCGTCAGAAGTTACCTTTGCTTGTTCCTTTCTTTGCTGGGGATTCTGCTTGCTGGGTTTCTCAGTGAGGGCCACTTCTGATACAGCCTTTAGTCATAATTCCAATTCTGTCCTGTGATACTTTGATTGCTATCAGAATCATCAAAACAAGTAAGCAAGCAAACAAACAAAGGTCTTGGGCCATTCTACCCCATTGAAGTAGCTATTCAAACGAGAAATAGATAAAGTATTATCTTTCTTTGTCTAAGTGGAAAGTAAATGTGGCATTCCTTGCCACATCACCGCTGGCTTAAGTTGGTTTCAGAGTGACTGCAGCTACATGCCCGGAGTGACTGCTTTTAAACCATTAAATCTCGACTCCACCTTAACATTGTACTCTTTAGTCACTGTTGAGCCTTTGTCCTTACTTGCCAGCATTGGAGAAAAATGCACATTTTCGCTCAAGATGTCTATGTGTCCTCTCCATCGCAGTAATGTTGCCTCATGCACTGCTGATCTCTTAGAGGAAGCTCCAAAATGACAGGTGCGTCTGAGAACGTGCACGTGGGACATGTCTAGGTGAGCCCAGTCCTTTAGGTGACATGTGAAGCAAAAGTCAGGGTACTGGATGGCTGGAAAGAAAGGGATTTCCCCCAGACAGCTGGATCTTTAAAAATCTGTTAGATTAGCAGTTCCTGAGTTCTTAAATTTGCAGTCCCTGGAAAGACTGGTTAAAAAAAATTGACTTGACTTTAGAGGACTGCCTATTATCTGGCTATTTATTTTGTTCAACTTTTTTTTTACAAAAAGGAACTCTACTTTTGCAACCGTTTCATTTAAAGGTTGGATAGACAAATCTTGATAGCAGAAAACATAGACTGGTCCTCATCTCTGACTGGAAGATACCTCTATTTCTCAGGTTCATATCTCAGCAGCACTCACTGGGGGTGCATCATCCTGAGAATTTTTCTTTGGAGTTTTCCTCTCTTATCAGTAGGTTGGAAAGGTACTTTCCGTGCCACAAGTGTCTCTGCCTCCTAGGTGTGGTCTCCCGAGGGTGGTTTTGACCTTTCGCTGTGTCTCTGGGTCCATAACTCATCGTGCGTATGGGATTAATGCAGGTTACTCATTTTGAAACAGGACCAGCCTTACGCTAAGGAAGGGTAGGCAGTGACTTATGTGGCATGATTTGTAGGGTGCTGAGAAAGCTTGATAATAATTTCTTTTTATTATTATGTAGTTGACCTATGACCTGGAATCTGAAGCATGGACAGAGTAATTCCTTTAGTTCCCAAGGACTCTGTTAGTTTCTGCTAGTGTTTCATTCTCCCTTAAATGAACATTTTTATTTAAGGCAGTGAAGTTATTTTTAATCAACAAATTAAGAGCTGACAACCAATGAAATTGTTCTTTGGAAAGAACATCTCACGTCACTCCACACAAAACTACAGGGTCAGGTGGGTCAAGGGGCTGGGTTAGAGGAGGTAAGGATTGTGGAGCACGGTCTCATCCTTTATTATGGTTTTCATGGGAAGAAGTAAGCCAGGAAGGATAAACAAACTGAGCCACTTTGGGACTGAGTAGTACGAGTAATTTGGGCCAACTCTTGATTGACATGAGCTTTGTGTGCTAACCTTGCCATATTCACTGGATCGGGGGGATACTGGCTACATTAAGGAGGTTGCTGAAGAATGAACTCTAAGTTGGTTAATTTAAATATGGAAGGGGTCCCGAAGGTCCTTTAGTATTTCTAGAAATTAGTTAGCCCTGGGAAAGGCAACCTATGTCTTGTGAGTGATGATCTAGAAAGCAGATCATCAAGGATACAAAAAACATGAAAGCCTGGATCGAGTTAAGATTCAACTTCCTGCTATCAAGCCTGAAAACAAAATCCATTTGCATTTCATAGATCCCATATATCCCATAGATCCCACAGCTTAATGGGCATTTTATATAACAATTTTAATAATTTTTTGCACGAAACAAAGCTTCATTGAGCAATTTTTTTTCACTCATAGCATCTTGAGAACAGTGAAATAAATTCACATCTTGAAGCACTTCAAATTTTGGAGCATTAGATCACAGAGTCTCCTCGTACAACAAGGGCTTGGTTGATATGTTTCCCCTGTCTTCACTTACAATACTTTATGCTCAAGGTGTGAGTCTTAAGGCAGGAAAACCTATGAAAGCTAGCTTATTTGTTTGTTTTTTTTCTGGCTGAAAAAAAAATCTGCCCCAATACAAACTCAGAGAGTGGGAGGCAGATAAAAGGATGATTGCCAAATTTATACAAAAAGTAGTAGGAGGAATTAGTGTTGAAATAGCTGATTTATAGGTTTGGGGATATAATGTGTTTTATTTCTATAGAGTGTACTGAGTGTCGGGTTGTGCTAGATGGTTTTTGTTTTTAAATGATCTTATTTTTATCGTCATAATCATCTTATAAAGTAGGTATCATTATAAGTGTTTTAAAAATTGTTTATGCAATGTAATAACTCTATGAGATTGAGTCCTTATATTATAGACAAAATTTATGATGATATTATGGATGAAGTTTATGAGGGGGATTGTGAGATGATAGTTTTTATTTGGTTTGTAATTGTGTGCATTCCATCAAAACAAGAGAGGAAGGGTAATTCTGGAGCCTCATAGCTTGGTTTTCAACCCATCCCTCAGCACACTGTTACTTGCTTTGGGGCTTTGATTAGATGACCTGGCTGCTGAAAAGTGGCTTTCTTCATATGAATGATGGGTAAGCCTTCTTTGGAGGTTGTAGTGACCATGAATTTAGGTTGGATGGCAGGCAGAAATAAATGATCATAGCGCAATGTCTGGCATACAGGAAATGTTCTAAAGATGAGCTATTAGGATCGTTCTGCATTTTCTTCTTCTTGAGAACACCAACAGTTGTTCTTATTTCAAGGAAACAAGACAACTTTGTTTAGAACAAGAAAGACAGGATGAAGTTGGGAGGGAGAGTTGATAGGAGGGTTGGCGGGGAGTTGGGTGGAGGAGTAGGGGATGGATATGATCAAGATGTATTTTATACATGCGTTAAGTTTTTAAAGAATAAGTAACATATCATACAGAACTCTCAAATAACTATTAAAAATTTTATATAGAAACCTTAAAATGTTCCTGCTTATGAATATAAAACTATAGCATAATTTTCTAAGTACAACATATTTTCAAATACTTGCCTTGTAGATAATCAATATATCTGTATTAAAAATAAAGGAAGAAGTTGGTTTGACAAATAGCACATAAGAATGGGTGTAAAATATCATGTGTGCATCCCTCATCTGCAACTGCAGTAGACAAAAAGGTCATTTTCCGTGTTCTTTGAATGTTCATGGTATTATTTTGGAGGTAGCATTGAAATGCTTTAAGTTTTATTCCTCTTTCTACTGCTCTCACCTCTTTTTATTGTCTAGGTCACACAAAATTGCTCTTAATAATCAGCTTCCTAGGTGTTTGTCCAAACGTGTTTAATAGGAACTCCAGTGATGTGGCTGCTGCTTTTCGTTTGGAGCCGGCTGCCTTGCTCATTAGCTCGTGTGGTCAGCAAGGATTAGTTGACAATGTGCCTTCATTTCTTCTTTCCTAACACCATCTTATTATTCTTGGTGAATAGCTTTTGTGTGATCCAGACCAATCCTCTCCTGCCCTTGATGTTCCCGTCCTTCAGGTATTAAGGGGATGTTGTCATGACCCCTCCCCACCTTAATCGTCACTTAGGTTCACATATTTAATTCTTTTCATCTTTCCCCATAAGTCTGTCCCCTCAGGCCTACAATCATTTCATTACTCTTTGAGCACGGTCCAGTTTGTCTGCCTCTTTCTGGAAAGAAGCTACCAGAACTGACTGCATTGCTACATACATACACACACACATACACACATACATATATATATTTTCACAGAGCTCTCTGGAGGTAGAGAGTTGTTGGCTTGAAATAAAGCTATGTCAAGCCAACCCCACCATGACATGTTGTCTTTAAAGTATGTATTCCACTATATTTTTCAATGTTAATGACCAATCGCCTTGGTGAGATTGCCCAAAAGAAGAGATCAAGAACCATTTACTTGTTTGGGAAGAATAAATGTCATAAAGTGTCATTGGTTGTACAGCACATTAAATCACGTGGGATCTCTATCAGTGTTGATGCCTCATTCCCATCCCCAGGCATTCTACAAAAGTCAGTGTGGGATGTGATCTGGACAGCAAAATGATTTAAAGCTCTTCAGACAATTGTAATGCACAGCACCATTGGGAAGGACTCCTTCATTAATGGGTGCTCAGTATTTGTCAGCGAATAAGAAGGCATAGAAATGTGCAAGCTGGGTGTGGTAGTTTAACGTTTGTAACTTCAGAACTCTGGAGGTAGATGCCCGAAGGAGTTGAGTTCTAGCCCAGCCTGTCTTGCACGATGAGATCCTGTCTCCAAACAAATAGACAAGCAGACAGACAAAGCAAACAACCCTCTATTAGATACTTCCATTCCACTAACGTCTCAAAGCTTTTCCTAGGGCGATTGTCTCTGAGCTTCCCGCGGTTAACATTTCTGTTTGCTGTATATTGGTAATACTCACATTTCCATGTCGCATTTCATCCACTGTCAGGATTTTTAAGTCTTAGAGAAATTCTAAGACCTCTGCTTCTCTCCGCTCTGCTCTCTTTACTACAGCTTCCCCCCTCTCTCTATCTTTGCATGGCAGAATGGCCAGTCTCCCTCATTTATGCATGTCCACAGCACTGGCTGTTGAAGACCTGCTTTATTTAAATGGCTACAAGAGTTTGCAGTCACTTTTGTCCTAGGAAATCTGATTTCAAGAGCAGCATGACTATCCGAATGAAATTAAGGAATTCGCAGTTGATAAGATTTCAGGATGCCGGACAGGTTATTCATAACACTGGTGTCACTTCAGTCCCGGTCCCGTTAAGCTACTCATTTCACTTGGAGGACAGTTTTAATTACAAAACACCACACCTAAAAGTGCAGAGGCTTCTCGTAGAGCCTTCACCTGGTATGTGCTGTCTGAGACTGCTCGAGCACCCTGTTCAGGAAATGGTGCCTGGATTGCCGCCTGCTCTCTGCTTTAAGCGGTTGAAAGGGTTAAAGGTGGACCATCTCAGAACATGCCCGATTAGGGTATTGGTTATTTCAAACTGAAATCAGCTGAAGAGCTGTAGGCTTCAGAAACAACTAAATGCCCTGTGATTTCCTGTGCGTTGTGAGTGGTGATTCTTCCATGAGGATGCGCTTCCCAAGGCTAGAAATTAGCATCCTCCCCCAGACGAAGTGACTGTGAAGTAACCTGAAGGCTCCTCTCATTTCTTCCAGCTCCTCCCATCAGGCAGAAATGTTAGTAACAACCTAGACTTTGTTGTCCAAGACTATTTATCCTGTCATTCCCTTACAAATGTAAGTGTCTTGTGATACAAAGAGAGCTTGTCTGATGCTTCCACCAATTTATGCTTCTTTGTCCAAAATGTATAACATGATTATGCTTTGGTCTTTTCTGTGGACGGCAGTCTCATGTGGAGATTCTCAGGTCAATGCAAAATGAACACAATTTTTACGCTTGGCTCCTGGCAGTCAGCTAAAGAGCCTGCGTAAGAGCCAAGGAGTATGGAGGAATCTGCTCCTCCCTATATAGTGGATGTTAAAGAGGGAATTAGTAAAGCTCACAGGGATATGAAACTTAACTGCCCTAGAACTTTAATTATAGCAACAGTAGCAGCAAAACCAAAGAAGGAGATGGGGCTAGCCCGCATGGTTTGAAGTTCCTTCAAGTGTTTGTTTGTTTTTATTTTTACTTTTAGCACACTCAAAGGGAATACCAACAAAATGTGACTTGTACAAGACGACCCCAACCCAGCATTTGACCCCCAAAGGCTTTCCTCCCAGCAATAGCCAAGATGCTGAAAGTCACATCTCCAGAATGCAGGGCGGAGAAAGCAGCATCGAAGGGGCAGCATGTCAGAACAAGCTGTTGACCCTTGGTAACAATGAATTCTTGTTAGCCCTGCAGAAATCCTTCCCTTGAGGCTTGCCCAAGACTGGAAGGCCCACAGGTAGCTCTAATTCATTTTTTTTAAATCTCCTTCCTCCTGCTTTTCCTGAACACTGACAGCTTGGAAAATCAACGAAAGCAGTGCACTTATCAATTTTCTAAGCGAGTCATGGTAAATGTCTGAGGTCAGAGGAAGTGCTGGGTTTTCATTAATCCTAGTAATGAGCAGAAAGGAAAGACGTCAAACCATGGAGATTCTCTCTCATGCAGCAGCTCGTGATAAATGGTTTTCAGAATTAGGGATCCAAGTCACCAGCTGTCCAATTACAGCCATTCCATAAAGGAGAAATCACGAAGTAGGACAGAACGTTATCTTCATTAAAACTCAGGAAACCATATTTAGTAAAGTTCTGTTTTCTTAGCATTTCCATTAGTCTGCCAGGTAATTATCTACATGCTTTTACCAAGCCACAAAAGATACTGGAAGCTCCAGCTATCTCTAGACTTAGAATAATTGTCAACCTCCATTATCCTCAGGGTAAAAAGTGCACCATAACAAATGTTTCCAAGATGCTCGCAAAGAAGAACCTGATAGTAACTTCTCAGAAGAAGTTGTTTAATTAAAAGAAAATTTATCCGTGATCAGAAAAACACTGTTCTGAAACGTTTTTGTTCCAGAGGCCAGGGAGTGAAGCACAATGGAGCCTGGGCATCGTAAATCGGTTGCGGTGGAGAAGCTGTGATGATACGGAGAATTAGGGAACTGCTCCTCAGGGTTCATCTGAGAAGTTATCTTCTAGGAAAAAAAAAGATAAGGGTGGTTTATTCCACTTTGTGTACTAGCAAAGTATAGACAAAGGGATTTTCTCTGCACCATTCAAGGGTGACCTAGGGACTCTGTGGAGGAGTAGAAAGTGCCCTTTGACTGACCCCAAGCCCACTGTAGTAGGATACTGTTGTTGATGGTAGGTGTGGTTACATTTGAATTCTTTGATTTTGTTTGTTTGTTTGTTTTCCTAGACAGGGTCTCTCTACATAGTCCTGGCTGTCTTGGAACTCAAAGATTTGCCTGCCTCTGCCTTCCGAGTGCTGAGACCACCAGTGCCCAACATGGTTACGTTTTAAATAATATTTTTTAATGAATTCTGAAATATACCGTCATGAATCTGTTTGCCCAGCACAGAATGGGAAGAACTGGAAGGTACTGAACACTATATTGCCTGATGGGGAAGTGGAATAGGATTAAGATTCCATCAATGCTGGCTCGAGCCTGCTTACTCACTGTAGTTTGTATACATGCACGAAAAATTGGTTCTGCTATTAGATTTCTACCCTTTTTAGTCAACCTTGTCCACTTTTAAACATCTGATTTTTGAAAGTTTTCTTATTTTTAAGAAGAAATATCTTGTTCCATTGGATCTACTCCCCACACCACTAAGTTCCAACAGTCTTGTGGAATTTGTCTGAACGATAGTCATTTTTGCCTAGGTGTGATATAAGCTTTCCAAAAAATATAAAGAATCCAAGAAAATTACAGAAGGTCATTGATTGCTAGTTGAGACACAGATGATTTTGAGTAATTCCAATATATTCCTCTCAGAGTCTACATGTTTACTTTTATTATTCTGACTGATCAAAACCGTTCTAGAATCCCAGCTTCAGAATTTTCATGAAGAACAAGTTATAATTTATACGAACATTTTTTCGAGTGGCAAATCTTCATGACTTGAAGACAGATTTTTGTTTTTTATTTGAGGGAATAGCTTGATGATGTCACCATCCCTTTGAATACTTTCAAAATGGAGATCAAAAACTAAATTGCAACTCTCAAATCCTGAGACATGTTGTCCTCCATGCTCACAAACAGGCTTTAGTAGTAACATCAAGGGGGAAAGCTAACTAATACTTATGCATAGACAGTGGTTAGTTTATGTCATAGGACTTTCATAGAGTTTACTTTATCTTGGTTGTCAGTTTGACTGGATCTGGAATTGATGAAGAGACATGTCTCTGGGCACACTTGTAGGGGATTTTCTTGATTTCATTAACTGAAGTGCCCACCTTGATACATTATTAAAAACACCTCGATAAAAGCAATTTATTTAATTATGGTTCCAGGTAAAATCTATCATGGTGTAGAACTCGAGGTAGCAGGAGCTTGAAGCAACTGGTGACATTGCATTTACAACCAAAAAGAAGAGAAAAATCATCTCTGTGCACCTCTCTCTCCATCCTAACTGCAGATGTCATGTGACCAGCTGCTTTACACTCCTGACTTCCCTAACACTATGAAGTAGCCCTTGATCTAGGTGCCAGAACATCACATCCCCTTCCTTAATTTTCTTTTCTCAAGGT
>LOJH01004384.1:25491-36479 GCA_001685095.1 Ellobius talpinus | reverse complement strand
AGGCGGGCGAAGATGCCCTCTTGATCTTTGACTCGGCGCCTCTGCCACCTCCTCAGTCCTGGATCTCCCGAGGAGGAGTTCGGACTCTTTTAGTTGTCCTCCCTCCGCGACAGTGGCCTTCCCGGAAGCGATAGGGGCCCGGACTGCCGAGTCACCTCCGTCCCTAGTGGACCTCTGCAGGCCAGATAACCCGATGCCCTTCCTCCAGGATGGCCTAGAGTCAGTAGTTTAGGGGACCAGGACATTGGGGCTCAGGGATAGGCAGATGGGTGCGGGTTAGGCTACGGAGGGGGCGTGGCAGGGGCAACTCCACGCCTGAGGAGGAGCGCGGAAGATCTGGGGAATCCTGCCCCCTACTGTCGCCCAACGGGCTGGGCACCGCCTGCTACTTGGATGGCCACAGCTTTCATAAAGCTCCCATTGTGCTCCCTAGACCTGAAGACTGTGGAATCACTTCTAGGAAGGGCATCTCCAGGAGAGAAGCTGAAGGAGTAGCAGCTTGATAGTGACTGTTACACTCTCAAGGATCACAGGCATTTGTTAGCACCTACTGTGAGCCAAGTCTCACCCAAAAGCCAGCTCAGTTGTCAGGAAAGCAGCCCATGGTTTGAGAGAGGAAGAGGTACTGAGGGGAAGAGTCTGGAACCTGTGGGTGTGTGGAAAAACTAATTTTAACTCGGGTCAAGGAAGGAGATGAAGGAGGAATCTGAGAGATAACTAAAGGAAGAGTTTTTCACACTGAGGGAGCCCGTCTCAAAAAAGAAGGGAAGGAAGGGCGGAAATAGGGAAGAAAGAAAGGGGGGCAGGTTTGCAAGGCTGGAGTGGTAGAGACATGAGGTCAGGTCGTACAGGACCTGTGCTTTTCAAAGGACATGGACATTATAGATGGGGCTTATTATTATTATATTGTTATTGCTTGGCGGTGGTGGCACATACCTTTAATCCTAGCACTGTTGGGGGAAAGCTGCTAAATAACAACCAGCAGGGAGGGAGGGAGGGACTGGAGGTGGGGGAATTGGATATGGAGACTAAATACTAAGTGAAGGAATTGAGAAATGACCTGGTCTAGAACAAGCAGTAATGGGCCATCGTACCCAGCAATAATCTGCTACACAGATACTTTTTATTACATCTGTGTGTGTGCTGTGCGTGTGCGTTTGTGTGTGTGCGCGCACACGTGCCAGGGTATACATGGAAGGCAGGCTTTTGGGAGTTTTTTCTGCCTTTCACCATGTGCAGTCCTGGGGATTTAGCTTGGTGGCAAGAGCTATTATCCCTTGAGTCATTTTGCCAGCCCCATATGAGTTTTGTAGATCTAGAGAAACTGAGGACTGGGGAGGTTGAGGTACAAGTGCAGCGAGCAGCTGTGCAGGAATTTGACTCCTGCTTGTATCCACCTTTAGGGTTCTGGACACAGGAGAGACCCACGACAGACTGAGGTACAGATACCACAGAAGTTCAGTTTTTATTGGAGTCACTTACAGGAGCAGAAATGACTCAAAGACATCAGCATCACCAAAGCCCTTCCAGCATGAGTGATGGCTCACAAAGCTGGGAACCTGGAGCACACTGCACAGCCTGCCGGCAGCTCAACAGGTTGAAGAGTGTCCTGTCCAGGTGCCTCAGTTGGTCTAAACCTCTTCTAGGCAGCTAGCTCAGTTGGTTTATTCTTTCAGGTCTCCTTTCAGCCCAGCTTGTCTGAGAGTCTTCTTTGCAGCCTGACTCTGCTTACCCTGGTGGGGAGAAAGGGGCCTAGTGAATTTGGTCTGTTTCAGGGATTTCCTGAAGCTATTTTATCTTTAGTTTCCTTGTAGGATGGAATGTTTCAATCTTTTTTAAAAATATTTTATTATGTATACAGTGTTCTGTCTGCATGTACACTTGCAGGCCAGAAGAAGGAATCAGATCTCATTATAGATAGTTGTGAACCACCATGTGGTTTTGGGACTTGAACTAACCCAGGTGTTCTGGTAGAGGAGCCAGTGCTCTTAACCTCTGAGCCATCTCTGCAGCCTGGAATGTTTCAATCTTGAAACTGCTTCTCAAGTATAATAGTTAAGCTCACTAAGCCTTAATGGTTTCATCTCTAAAATAGGACTGTAGTCATCACATCAGTTAAAAATAGTACTCAGCGTGGCTTGGTGATGTCTACCAACCTTCTGAAGGGAGGAGCAACAAAGACAACTCTTTTCCAGTCCCTTGAGCTGGGGCTTGCTCCACATGGCAGCCTTTAACATTAGGATTCCCTGACATGGCAGCAGTGAATGCAGACTTCATGGATGTGACCAGAACCCTGGAGGACCATGATCAAGGTAGCCAGCTCAGGGCCACTGTGTAGCCTTGGGTTTCTTGCAGATCCTACACATTTAGTAGAAACAACTAGAACAAAAGGGTTATGTTCTGGGATGCCTTGAGTCCATCTGCCTCGAGGGACAATAATCTTGAGGCAATGCCTCCTTGCATGAACACATGACCAGCTTCCTATTTGTTTTGAAGTAGGGTCTATGATGTTTTCTAGCTGGCCTTCAACTAAATAGTATGACAGTTTTATTGCACTGTGTGAACATGACCCTGACCAGCTTCCTGTATTCTACAACAGAACAAAGCAAAGGCTTAAGGCAGTCCCCTTGAGTGGTACCCCTACATCCCTCAGGACTGAGGCAGAATGGGATAGCAGGGAAGCTAACTGCTGCCCTGAACTCTGACTGCACTGAGGGATACTCCCAGCCTCTTCCCACATGACCCCATTTTTGTCAAGACCTGTGATGTGTGGCCTAGAGTGTGTGGCCACAAGACTATTTCGGAAATTCTATTTGCTGTCCTTCCTTTCCTCCCTCCTGGCATCCACTGGCCTTATGGATTCAGAATCTATACTACCTGGGTGTTTAGACATTATCTCCAGTCAGTGTTCCACCACTGTACCCTATCCTATCTCCAGTCTTCAGTATTTGTGACCTCAATTCATGATTGTATTTTAGCCTCCTGAGTCCTGGCCAGAGTGGGCACCAACACACTTGATTAAATGCTAAGTTCTTTGACCTCTCCAATCAGGTGTTTGGAGTTAACATGTTAAGACATTTGACATGGTATCTGACAGCTATCTGAAGGCACTGTGTGGCGCTTGACTGTAGTGATCAAGAGCAGGGTGTGGGTGAAGCACTAGCCAAGATCACAGAGGTCTTGGGGAGGGTAGATCTGCCCCAGGCATGGTGGGAGTTTTTAAATGTTTGGATGACCTTAAGCTGCTCTGGCCTCTGAGAAAAGGTGAGAATGAGAAAAGGGAGCCCAGTTTGTGATGTCCAGGAATGTAAAGACTAATATGGAAGCTGATGTGGGGTACTAATGGTTACTCTGCTGTTAAAAGAACCAAGCCCTACTTCTGGTCAGACTGGAGCAGAGGCAGCTCTTGTAAGAAAGATGCCAACTGAGTTAAAAGTACATAGTGGGAACCTGGCATGGCGGCTCAGACCTTTAATTCCAGCACTCAGGAGGCAGAGGCACGCAGATCTTTACCAGCCTGGACTATACAGAATAACCTTGTCTCAAAAAAACTGAAAGACAAACAGGGTGGGAGATCAGCTGGGTGTGAAAGCTCTGAAGTCAGAAAGGGGGCAGCAAAGGAACTAAGACTGACCTGTTGGCATTGCAGAGGACGTGGCAATTTAGGTCTATTGTCTCAGAGAAGACACTGAATGATCATGTGGGTTTAGCTAAGTGGAGTTGGGATGACTAAAGGCCTGATGGCTGGCTCAGTCTTCCAGAAGTAGGGGTGCAAACGATGCAGTAAAGCCTACCAATTCCACCTCACTCTGGAGGCACAGGTTTCCAAAGGTTCAACCCCCCTCCAAGAACACCCCTAAGTCACTGTTCCCATCCAGTAAGTGCTAGAAAAAACTAAACAGACTGCATTAACAGAGGCTGAGAAGGATGACAGTTTATAAACATTTGGAATTTTATTTAAAAAAAATCACAACCATGAACATTGTTACTATTAGAGGCCCTCTTGGTTCTCCACAATGATACTGAGCATGCTCACAAGGGGTTCCCATTGTTAAGTCTTAAAACAACCATCTTTAAAAGAAAAAAAAAAAACCAAACCAAAACAAAAAACTCAGCACACTACCATTTAACTTGTTTTAATGTTTCTTCACAAATGGTGAAAATACTAAAGTACAGACAAGGAATAATCATAATGTTGTGGCCAACATTATAAATATGGAATTATAAATTTAAAACATTTTCTGGTTTAAAAAATAAATCTGGTCATCAATGCAGCTCTGAAGGTCTCTCTAGTAGGGCCGGTCTCTACGTTCCTGACGGTGCTCGCCTCTGCAAGGTAAAGGGAGGCTTTAGTTAGAATGAAGAAAGACACAGAGCCCTATCAGAGCCCAGGTGCTCCAGGAGACTCACTGCAGCAGAGGTTGGCAAGGGTAGTGCTCTCCCCACCACATACTTATCCATTTTCCCAGGTCCTCCACGTCCGCCTCTTCTTCCTCCCATCTGTTCCATCAATGGTCCAGGAGGACCCCCAGGACCACCTCGTCTTCCTCCACCAAAGCCACCTCGGTCCATGCCACGGCCACCTCGGAAGCCACCTCTGTCTCCACCTCTGCCACCTCTGAACATTCCTCCAGGACCACCACGGTCCATAAGTCCACCTCTTCCTCCCCGCATACCACCAGGGCCGCCTCGGCCACGATCACCACCTAAGGCAGGAATAGTGGCAGGGGAGTTGGTCAGAGGAGTAGAGGCTGAGGCTCTGAGGACACAGTGGATCTGCTAATCCTTCTCCAAGAGCAGACACTACTCAATCACCAGGAAGCTGAGGGGCTCCAGGAAACCTCTACCTACCCGGAGGTGGGAAGGGTGGCGGGAGGAAGCCCTCAGGCTTGGGGGCCTTACACTGATTGCATTCTGTTCTCCAGGCGAAGTTCTGGTTTCCACAGCCCCTGCATAAAGTTGTACACAGCAGAAATCACCAACAGAACAGAGGGAAGTGGAGAGAGCCACACCACTTCTATCTACAATCATGGGATTCCAGGCACAAAACACTAGGTCTGCACAGTCTCAGGCAGCGATGCATCCCAGCAGCTCAATCAGATCCCTACCCACAACAGTACTGCCTGAGTGGGAATGGGGTGACACCATTAGCAGGCTCTCAGTCTGCAGGGGGAGGTACATACGGATTGGGACACTGCCAATCTCCGGCTCGGTGCTGGACATTTCCTCCTCCAGAGGGGTTCCCTCGGGAGCCCCGGGGTCCTCGTGGGGGAAAGCCTCCTCTGTCTCCTCCACGGCCTCCCATGCGACCCATGGGCCCTCCAGGACCTCCTGGGCCACCAGGACCTGCAATAATAGTCAATCACCTCTTCATTCCAACTTTGCTACAGGAAATTCTTCCACCGGGCCCAGAGTGCTGGCCATGAATGCTATTCTTTCTGTGTAATTCCATGTAGCCTCCAACTATGGCATTTTCATATAATGAAACTGACATCCAGGCAGAGGTTCGCTGGAAGGACTTCTACTCCCTCTAGCCAGTTAACCCAATAGTACAAACATGCAATGTTGGCTCAATGATCTAGTATCAACTTTACACCACCTTTTCTTAATTTACTGCTCTATTAAGCTTCTCAAGGGCAAAAATTACTAGGAAAAAACCCCAACCAACCCTGTTTAAAAAGTAACACAAAAGTAGCTAAAAATGCCCAATTAATACCTCCACGAAGTGGTGGTGGCATCCCTCTGCCCTCACGAGGTGGCATGCCACCCCGCATGCTGTTCATTGGAGGCTTCTTTCGGGCAAGAGAAACTTTAAGTTTGCTTCCTTGAAAATCTTTTCCTGGAAAAAGATAACAGAACATCAATGAGCCTCACATTTCAACTCTTCTCTTCAAGCAGACACTTTCCAACAAATGGGCCTTACTGAACTTGTCTACCTCCTGAAGCATAAAAACCTGCCCTCTCAAATCTCTAGGACCTTTCCTGGTATGACTGGAGATATATCACAGTTGGGAGAAATTGTTTAACATGTATAAAGGTTTGGGTTCAATCCCTAGCTCTGTATAAGACTGGGCATGGTAGCCAGCTAGCTAATGCCTATAATTTCAATATTTGGAAGTAGAGTAGGCCTGGAAGATCAGGAAGCACAAGTCATCAATAGCCACACGTGGAGTTTTGGCCAGCCTGGACTAGATGACAAGCCAAGGAAAAAAAAAAAAAGAAGAGAGAGAACAAAGGCTGTTAAAGATATTTATTTAAGCAAGGTATTTGGCACACTCCTATAATCCTAGCATATGGTAGAGAGACTGCCACATTTGAAACCAGCTTGCATACATAATGAAAATGTTACTTAAAAGACATCAAAAGCCAAAACTCAGCACTCGGGAGGCAGAAGGATCTGAGTTCAAGGCCAGCCTGGTCTACACAGAGAAACCCAGTCTAGAAGATTCCCCGCCCCAAAGATACAACTGCCCTAGCCTAATTATCAGAACTTGGTGGTGGCTGTTGGCCTTGAAACAATCAATGTACATTGGCAAAGACATTTTCCCTCCTCTGTATGTCTCTCTCATGGTGCTAGAAACTGAACCCAGGGTCTGTAACATTAGGTGAGCTTGAACAAGGTAGCTTTGCAATAAAACACATTAAAGGGATATTCTGACCCAGGGCCAGTGTCTGTGTGCTTCAACAGTCGAAGAGGAACATGATGAGCAACTTCTGCAGTAGACCATCTTATTGTTTCAGCTCTCAAATTCCTCTCTCCTCCTATACTGTGGTCCAGAAAAGATTAAGTACATGATTCTGCATCTAGACTCTATTTTTATGGTATTTTAATGGTTTCCAATATAGTACATGCTCTCTCGGAAGGTCTCACACACACAACTGCTCTAAGTTCCTAAATATGGTGGAGTGAGCAGAATTCAGCACATCATACCATCAAACCATTCCACAGCAGCCTTGGCAGTTGGCAGATCTTCATAGGAAACTGTGGCGTCACCTTTAGGCTTTCCTGTCTCCTTATCCAAATAGATGTGGATCATGGGTTGCCCAGTTCTCTTGTTCATCTACAGATAAAACAATAATTAGGATGTGACTATAACACCTGAGCCTTAAAGAAGTTCATAGTTACAGGGCGGTGGTGGTGTACTCCTTTAATCCTAGGACTCGGGAGACAAAGACAGGATCTCTGTAAATTCAAAGCCAGCCTGGTCTATAGACTGAGTTCCTGGACAGCCAGGACTACACAGATTAACCCTGTACCAAAACAAAACAAACCAAGCCAAACATTCACACACACAAATTGGTGGCAAGCATTTTTGTCTTTTTTGGGGGGTGGTGGTGGTAGATATTTTTCTAGACAGGTTTTTTCTGTGTAGCCCTGGTGGGATTAAAGGCGTGTGCTGTCACTGCCTGACCAAGCATTTTTATCTCATTGAGCCATCTTTGACAGTATTAAGACTCAAAAAAAATTTAATAATTATATGTGTGTGTGAGCCTTCATAGGGTGTCAGATCCCCTGGAACTTAAGGCATGGTCGTGGCTCACCATGCGCGTGCTGGGAACTGAACCTGGTAAGGCAGCAAGTGCTCTTCATTACTTAGTCATGATACAAATTGGGGATAGTTGCTCATGCCTATAATCTGAGCACTCAGAAGGGTGAGACAGAAGGATCATTACTGGTTCCAGGTAAGACTGGGCCACAGGGAGTGAGACACTGTCTCAAAAATCCTAAAATTATACATGTGTCAGTCAACACCATTTTTTTTTGTTTTCGTTTCTCTGTCTAACCCTGGCAGTCCTGGGACTGCTCTGTAGACCAGGCTGGCCTCCCAAGATTAAAGGTGTGTGCTACCACTGCCTGGCAATCAATACCATTTTTAAAGAACACAGGAAAGAATACAGCAAAAATAGTCATATAAATGAAATGCCATTTTAAAAAGATTTTATAGCCCAGAATGCCTGCATGTATGCATGAGTACCTCATGTATGCAAATAATCACAGAATCCAGAAGAGGATGTCAGATCCCCTGGAACTGCAGTTACAGAGGGCTATGAGTGTTGGGACTTGGGAAGGACAGCAAATGCTCTTTAACTGTTAAATGAATGAGCATTCTACCTGTGAATGTCAGCACACTATTTATGTGCTGGATCCCTTGAGACTGGAGTTAACAGACAACTGTGAGCTGTCATGTGGATGCTGAGAACTGAACTTAAGTCCTCTGGAAAAGGAACCAGTGCTCTTGACTCCTAAGCAATCTCTCCAGTCCCACAATCATTATTATAACAAAACCAATGGCAAATTACTGACTTAACCGGAGTTAATTATTAACCCAATTAATACTAGAACTATATGTGCACATAACACATGTATGTATATCAGTCTGCCTCTATACAGTCCCGCCCCAAACAGCTGGCTGGGTGGTGTTAGAGTACACTTTTAATCCCAGTACTCAGGAGGCAGAGACAGGTGGATCTCTGTGAGTTTGAAAACCAACCAACCAACCACACACAAAGAGACTGACAAGCTGGCTCATCAGGTAAAAGTGCATGTTGCCAAGTCAACCTGAGTTGATTTCTACCATGGTGGAGAACTCACTGATTTACAAGCCATCCTTTTATCTCCATATACACATTGAGATGCACTTTTAAATGCAATAAACTAAACAGAAGTAATCAACAGACCCCCTGCCCCCCAGGATCGCCCTGTGAAGCCATGGCTGGTGTCAACTCAGAGATCGGCTTGCGCCCTGCCTCTGGAGTGCTGGGGCTAGAAGCGTATATCACCACACCTGGCTAATAACATCTCAAACATAAAATATAAGCACAGAATTTGGACTTTCACTTTTGCCCAGAGTGGATATGACAACAGAAAATATAACAGCATATGGTGAATGTTTGTGTATGCATAAACAGAGAGCATGGGGTATTCTTGCAAAGGACCTGTGTTTAATTTACAGTACTGATGCCAGACTTTGCAACTGCTGGTAGCTCCGGTTTCACCAAAGACACCCTCTTCTAGCCTTCTTGGGTGCATCTACATGCATTCAATACAGAGACAAACACTCAGAGATGTTATAGATGGGGTTAAACCTATACTGCAGACTGGACAGCAACTGTGCAAAGAGGGCTGAACAGACAACTGACACATATACCAATCCCTGGATCCCACAAAGGGGAAGGAGAGACATGACTCTCAAATTGACCTCTGACCTCTAGAGATATTCTGTGGATCGTGTATATATATTCCCACATTTACACAAACATATGGATCTTAACTGTAAAGACAGACATTGCAGAAGAACCTATTTTCCTGGCTATGGAGACTCAGAACAAAGCTGTTGGACAAATCAACCAAGTGTACCAGTCAGCCAATAGTTGCATATGGGTAAACCTTTCAGTAAGATGTCACAATAGGCCTGTAAACAGGAAAAAGGAAGTCAACAAAGAGCAGATCTGATAGCTAACAATATTTAAACCAAGAACTTCTAGTCCAGCCAGGTGTAGCAGCAATGTGCTTTTAATCTTAGTTCTGGGGAAGAAACAGGCAGGATTATCAGCCTGGTTTACATGGCCAGCTTCATGTCATCCGTCTTTAAAAGCNGCCAGGCAGTGGTGGCGCACACCTTTATTCCCAGCACTCAGGAGGCAAAGGCAGGTGGATCTCTGTGAGTTCCACACCAGCCCGATCTACAAAAGCTAGTTCCAGGGCAGTTAGGACTACTATACAGAGAAACCTTGTCTTGAAAAACCAAAAAACAACAATCAAAGCAACCTATAAAGAACTTCTAGTCGCCAAAAGAATATAAATACATGAACAAGATAAAGGCTGAAAGAAGGTACTTCCAACAGACAAGGATTAGCACTCAATCTATACAGGGCTAGAATTTGTTTATTAGTTAAGAGCACTGGCTGCTCTTTTAGAGCAGTTGGGTTCAATTCCCAGCACTCACGTCACAGCTCACAACTATAATTCCAGTTCTAGGGATATGTCACCTTTCTTCTTTCCCGAGAGTACCAGACATGCACACAATGCACACACAGTGCACACACAGACAAAACACTCATAAAATAAGTCAATCTTTTTGCTGCTGTTATTTTTGAGATAGGGTCTCACTATGCAGAACAGGCTGGTCTTGAACTCATAGAAATCTACCTGTCTTTGCCTCCAGAGAGCTGAAATTAAAGGTATGTCGCCATAGCTAGGCAGCACTGGCTCACACATTGAATCCCAGCACTCAGGAGGCAGAAGCAGGCTGATCTCTTTGAGTTTGAGGCCAGCCTGCCTCAAACAGAGTAAGTTCCAGGATGGCCAGGGCTGTTACACAGAGAGACCCTGTTGTGTGTGTGTGTGTGGGGGGGGGGACGGGGACACACACCCGAAGAGGGATCACCACACCTGCCCTAATTTACTAGTATATTGTATTTTCAGAATTTGGCTGCTTAATAGGTATGTGAAATAAAACATTATTGAAACTACATATTTTAGAGATGAAAATAAAATTTAAGTCTAAGGATGAACTCAATTGTTATATGCCAAGTAATTAGAGAATATATCTAAATCAGGTGTGTGGTACACATCTTTAATCCCAGTACTAGGAAGGCAGAAGCATGTGGCACTCTGAGTTCCAGGCCAGCTGGAGCTTCATAGTGAGACTCTGCCTTAAAACAAATTCAGAATTCATAAAATTATAATTGTTTGTCTTTGTTGTTGTCGTTAAATTCCCCGAAACTGGGTTTGTCTGAGCACACCAGACTTGCCTTGAACTCAGACATCCTAGCAAACCTTCAATTCTTATTGAAAAATAAATCTGTAAGCATTTAAATGCCTCTAGATATCACACAATTTATTCCTAGTGTTTGTATAAGCATTTGAACAATTAATAATTTGAAACTATGTCTCCAAGTAATTAACTATTCAGGGAATATCTATTTATTTATTTTTTAAAGATTTATTTATTTATTATGTATACAACATTACTTCCATGTATGCT
>LOJH01004384.1:11673-25321 GCA_001685095.1 Ellobius talpinus | reverse complement strand
CTCTGGAAGAGCAATCAGTGCTCTTAACCTCTGAGCCATCTCTCCAGCCCTTCAGGGAATATTAAAAAAAAAAACCAAAAACCTATCTTTACTTTTTTCCTCAACAGAAAACAACAAATTTATCTTTAAATTAAAAAACAAACAACAAAACAGCAGATTTAGTAAAAGAACCAACAGCTGCTTAGCATTTTTCATCTATAAAAACTGGCTAAAGTTGGTGCAGTAGTACCAGACTGTAAACCTGGCACTTGGAAGGTGGAGGCAGAAAGATCAGGCTATCCTGTAATACAAGAGAACTTGTTCAGGAAAAAAAAAAAGACGACAACAACAATAACACCCCCCTCCAACAGAAGAAGCCATTTATCTTTGTAGCCTTAAGGGCCTTGTACATTATATTATGTACCATCAGGCAAGTGTTCCATCAATGGGCTATAGCTCTCAGGCCTTAACACAGGGTCTTGCACCATACAGTGTTTTAAGGAGTAAACTACAAGGTACCTATCTATTGACAAAAGAGTCAGGGAACTTCATCAACAATTCTTGGCATTGTTTTGGTATTTCAAACATGTCTTGTTGGCTCAATTTCTGCTGGATCACTTGATCACTAGTCACTTACCTTGACAACCCCACACTGCTTAAAGAAGTCTGCCAGATCATCCAGAGTCACATTGTCATTTAAACCTTGCACATAAATTGCACTGTTGTCAGAATCTTCATCAGGATCTATAGGAAGGCCTTCCAGAGAAAATAAGATAGAAAAGAATTACTGTCCTGTATTAATGGTGGGTTCTTTTTGGGGGAGAGATAAGCTGGCCTCAAACTGCTAATTCTCTTTTTTCAATCTCACCCCATCAGGAGCTAAGAATAGGGACTTCTTAAGCAACTGAACATTATTATCAAACAATATTCATAACAAAAGCAAGAGAACTACCAATCATACTGACAGTAAGATGGAAATTTTTGGTTACTTTAAAACAACTGTAAAAGGAAGCTCCAAGTTGTCTTTGCCAAGAATGGCATCAGTCTACAAGGCTGCTGAACTCTTTTTTTTGGGAAGGTTGCTGAACTCTTATTTCTATGCCATTTACTCAAAACAGCACAAAGTAAAGTTCAAGAATTCAAAGTTACCTAGATCAAGATCTGGTCCTTCATCCATGGGTCCTGCCAACCAGGAAAAGATCATATAAGATATTATTAGTGCAAGCCTTGCAAGCTACAAATCTTACAAACACACACAGCTATCTACTACACCACCATTTGATGGGGGGACTCATTAATTCAAAATGACCCGCACTGCTAAAATGGAGCAGTGCCCCTTTAGCGTTTGTGAAGTTTGCTAGGGTTTCTTTTTCCTTTGCTCGTTTGTTTCTAAACCATTAACCAAATACACTCTTAATGCTTTATGTGCCAAATTAGTGTTAAAATAAAGCCAAAACCTTTCCTCCACATAAACCAAATTAAAGCTGTACTCTCCCCCTTATTATAGAAGCAGTTGCTCAATACTTCAAGTTACCCTTTGTTTTGTAACCATAGGTTAACCTTATAACCCCTAAGACAATGCCGGCAGTACCCATTAGTCTCTTTTGTATAGATCATTTTTAAACCACTTATGAAACTAGTAAAAATTATAGTTTTCTAAAAACTGACTGTATTTTTTTTTAAACACTATCCATGGTAATACTCAAAAACTTACCACCAGGCTTATTGAAGCCACCTCGCTCTCCAGCGCTGCTGGGGGGATAAACGAAGAAATGAAGGCCTTTCCCTTTAAAAGCCAGTACCGCTCTGAGCCTTTCGGGGGCTCGTGGGGAAGAAGGGCACTGGCTAAACACATCTCCAAACAATGCATCTCTCTCATCTTGTCACTATGCCTTTCTTCAGGGCAGCTTGCTCAAATTTCCTTAATATACAACCTTGCTTGTTTGATTGGACACACCAGTGTGGCTGGTTTCTTTCATGTCAGGGGCTGGTATTAACAGTGCAATACTTGGCAAATTAAGGAAGGAAAAGAAACCCCTAGACCCAAACACCCACCCCATCAGCTGAAACACCAGGGAGCTTGGTGTAGAACTGTGAAGGCAGAGACAATTGCTGTGATGAACCTTTCCAAGTTCATAAAGGTGCACCCTCAACCTCTCCCAAGGGACAGCCAAATGAGTCCCTAGGCTTCCTAACAAGTAACAGTATAATAGAGCAGGAGACAACCACATTAAATGTCTACAACACACATCAGAGGACGCATCCAGCCAATCTTCAGCATAAAGCCATACAGTCCAGGGCCCTAATGGATTCAACAGTTACTGTGAAAGGAGAATTTACAACAAATACCAAGGCTCAGCGGACTGGGGTGCAACTTTATAGACATTCCAGTTAAGAAGACTATGGCAATATATACACTATAATACAGAGAGGAGAGGGACGGTGAGTTGTCAGGTTTTTTTTGGGGGAGAGGAGAAGGCAGTATTTTCTAGGGTTAAAAAAGGTAGCTCCCCAGTGGGAAGACCTTTCATTTTCTTAACCAGTATTGCACCTTTAATACCTAAATATACAATTAATTTCAAGCTGTTGCATGCAGCTTTGCTCCTCTTTTAAAAGTACACACCATAAAATGTTCTCTCTCTTCAAACACAAAGTTTACACTTTAATGTTACACAATTCTAGAGTATTATACCTCCTCTGGTTCATTACCAAACAACAAGTATGCAGTTACCAAAGTTACAGAAGGATTCCATTTATACAATGAATACATTTTGTTTAAAATATTCTATGTATATTTTTCCTCTCCATATGGACACCGTGTCTAGTCCCACTTTTCATTATGCTGCCGGCTGAGTACTGAGTACGGGTACTTTTTAAGTATTGAAGTGTATACAAGGCTCTCACTTTGTAACCTGTAGCATATAAATGCGACAAAGCATGTTAAAAAGTTTCCACGTTTAACAGCCAATGAAAATATCAAAATACTGAGGCAATGAAAAAGGGCATGTTAACAACATTGAGTGCCTTACCTGGAGCAGACACTGAAAACCATCACCACACCACAATAAAAAAGGGAAAGGGAACTGCCCCGTGCCCTGTCCTCACAGGATCCAACAGACTGTTTCACAGTCTGTTAAAAACCTATGGGGTAGGCCATGGTCTCTTCTATGGCTCCAGGAGAGACTTCTCATCCAGAAAGATGGGCCCCTCTAACAGTAGTCTAACAAAGTCAGTAGAATCATTACTTCTGGAGTATTAAGATGAATAAACTTCAAATTGCTTTTGCAATTGAAAAACACTAAGAATTCTAGGTGATTTGAGACGTGATGATAGTAATTTCAAGTGTCTATGTCTATTTTAAAATATCCATAAAGACGTGAAACCTTTATAATGGAATGATAATCCAAATCAGAAGACCAATTTTTACTTTGTCAAATTACTCAGAAAAGTTTGCATATTATGAAATAGCTTTTTCCAATAAAGATTTCACTTAAGACTTTATTAAAGTTATGCAGAATAAACAAAACAACTATCTTTCAGTAGTATAGAAATTTGCTAGTATGTGAATAGGTCAAATTAATCGTTTTGAAGTTTGTTTCTATAAAAAAAGAATTGCTAGCTTTTCTTTGAAGTTACCCCAATCAAATTTATACTCACTAAAACATTCTGCATAACCTTTTTACTAGTTTGTATAGGGACAGAACACACACATAACTAAATCTGGATTATGTTAAACCACCAACATCATACCTCACCTTCATCAAAGTATAGACACCAGAAAGGAATAAGGGATGGAAGGAGGGAGGGAAGGGAAGGCAGAGGCAGCAGGGTCACGTTACTGATCTAAACAGTTTTCTAAACCAGATCATGGCATCAATTACAATGGTCAAACCAATTTAGACTTTTAAAATCTCCAATAGGAGATTACACTCATACACATTACTTTGTAAAAAAAGTTATTAGATTGTTCTGTGCTCCAACTCAGGCCATGGTTTAAGAGTTACGGGGCCAGTCTTCATCATGTTCAACAATTCTGGGTACAAACACTGGAAAACAGCTGCATCCTTTTTCTGCAGTACATACACCAGGTATTTTAAGAAAACCGTTCAAAGTTCACTAGTTAAAACCTAGGTTGTTAGATGGTTGTGTGTGTTCCATCCCAAATCTATCACCCAAAGAGGTTCTCACCTCTCAACACCATGAAGGGGACTGAAAGCTCTAGTTTCAAAGCCATTATTTGTTCACCCCAACCCAACAAAGGTTACTGGCAGGGAAAAAAAAAAGCAAACTGCCACTGCTGACATTTCCATGTTTTAGAAGATAGCTTGACCTCAACAGATTGTCCATGGAAATGTGGAATAAATTTCTTATGTCTTTCAGTCCCTTCTTCCCATTGAAAATCCTATGGATGAAGCAAAATTAGGTAAAAGGAGAAAAGGTTTGCTCTTACCCCATTCCACCGCGTCCTCCTCCCCGCCCACCTCTGCTCATGCCTCCACGATCAAATCCCCCTCTTCCCCTGCCCCGGTTATCAGGGCCACTCATGCTCCGGTTCTCTCCTGGTCCGGAAAATCCTCCAGACTCCTGCCCATAAACACCCATGCTACTGGGGTGGTCCTGTCGGAATGAACCTAAGGAAAAGAGTCACATCTGTAAGCCACGGACATTTATACCACTGCCTGACATCCTTTCTCTTGGAATCATGATCCCCTCAATTGTAAGCAACTGTATATGTACTACACTGGAAGTACTTCTACCAGAGGCTCCCTTAAAGAACTATTGACTCAACAAGGCTAACACATTCTTGTACAGCCAGGCTATAATAAACTACTTCCAAAGGGAAAAGGTGTCTTGGAAAGAAAACATTCACAGGTTTGGGTCTCCAAAAGCAGTTTCTTTGCACTACCCTCCAGAAACAAAAGTAGAGCCGGGTTTTCTAGGGCTCTGAGTTATATAGCAAGGAGCCTTAGTCATTCCAGTCAAAAAAAGCACAGATGAAACAAAAGACAGCCAGGGCCACCCAGAAAAACCCTGTCCCCTAAAATAAAACAAAGCCAAAAAAAACCCCCACAACAAGTGAGGCAGAAATTAAATAGTTAATGAAGATACTTTTGGGTTTTAGTTACTTCTCCAAATATAAGCACAGGGACTCCATGGTAGAACTTGTTTTTTAAGACCCTGGGCTTAACCCCCAGCAGAAAACAAAAATCAGTTCCACCCCAATCATATCCTAAAGTTTTAAAAATTCCTCCGAACTACAGTAAGAACTCTGTTCCTCTGCTTTAGGGATTCACACAAAAATCAAAACACACAGCCCTCTATAGCTACCTTCCCACTCTTAATGATTTGGGGCAGGTCCTAAAGAATGCCAGCCCTACTCGCTGAGGCAGCCCACCCTGCTACTGAATCCTACTGGGGCATCCAGACTATTCTCCAGGATGTTATGCCTCACACTCATACCCTTGACCCCAGAAGCAAACAGTGGTAACAAATAGCCCCCATTTTCAGAAACTCTAAGCACAAACACTCATACTTATTTCTCTCTCTTAGCAACTCACTCTGCTGCCCGTAGCTGCTGCTCTGTTGGCTATATTGACTTGGAGCCTGGCTGTAGGATCCAGTCTGAGGGGGATAACTAGTGGGAGGCTGCTGCCCATAGCTGCTTTGTTGACCATAGCTACTCTGCTGTCCATAGCTGCTCGGTTGCCCATAGGTGTTCTGCTGAGAGTAACTGCTCTGATCATAACTAGTTGGCTGTGAAGAGGAGTAGCTGAAAGAAAGAAAAAAAAAGCTTTCAGAAAGGAAAAAAAAGGCATGTTATTTTCCCCAAGACCCCAAATACAAGGCATTCATGGGTATCCTAATAGTTACTTTTTTCATTGTCATGAGTCTCATGATATGTGTAGCCCAGGCTATTCTTCCACCTACACACATTTCTGCCTTAACTTCATGAGTGCTGGTATGCTTCACTGTATATGGCCAAGGCAACATTTTTTGTATTTATAATAACAAAGTTTTAAATGGAAGAGAGAAAATTAAAACAACCCATGTATGCTGAGCTGCAGTTTAGAGCTTCCATTTAAAACAGTATTTATTTTCAACTACATTTAAGGCAAATCCAGTTCAGATGGGCAGAATATGTGTATGTGCCCTTAGAAACAACTAATGCAGTGAAAAATGACACTGAAAGTAAGGACAAAGACTCAAGTGAGGTATTCAGTTCCAAGAATGCCTTCCTTTCTTTTTGTAGCACCAAGGCTCCAAACTAGAGCCTCAGACACTAGGCAAGAGTTCTACTCCAGTCATCTAATAAGCTGAGTGGTGACTATGATGTTCTGAGTCAGTTTTATGGTACAGTGTGAACATGTGTGTATGCCACTCCTAAAATGCCAGTTTTTCCTTCAGACTCAAAATTGCTTTGATATAGTTTTAATCTTTTAAACATCCTTAGAAGTCTAGGAATAAACCTTAGGTTGTTGTATCAAAGGTGCTAGGTCTCTGTGAAACTACTCAGCAAGTAATCTATGTATCTATACATACTATTAAAAATAAAACTTAGCTGGGCAGTGGGGGCACTAACCTGTTCCAGAACTTGGGAGGCAGAGGCAGGAGGATTTCTGAATGAGGCCAGCCTGATGTACAGAGCGAATTCCAGGATAGCTAGAGCTACTCACAGAAACTCAAAACCAACCAAACAAAATACACACACATACACACAACCTAACCCCAAACCAAACCCTTAAAAGACTCTCCAAAGCCAGACTTAGTGATACGCCTTTAATTCTAGCACTCGGGAGACAGGCAGATCTCTGAGTTTGAGGCCAGCCTGATCTATAGAGCAAATTCCTGAAAAGCCAAGGCAACACAGAGAAATGCTGTCTAGAAAGAAAAAAAAGAAACAAAAAACCCAATGCTCAATGAAGCACAAATATGTGCATTTGTTACACTTTTCCATAACTGTTAAAATGCTTGTCTACGCACACAAATCCAACTTTTCAGAGCAACTGTTTTTAACGTGACAGATATGGGCCTCCTTTCCAAGAAGTTATAAACCCTGCCCATTGGACTGACTGGAGAGATGGCTCAGAGGTTCAGAGAACTGGTTGCTCTTCCAGAGGTCCTGAGTTCAATTCCCAACAAACCACATGGTGGCTTACACCATCTGTATGTAATGAAATCTGGTGCCCTCTTAGGGCAGAACACTGCATACATAATAAATAAATAAATCTTAATAACCAGAAAGCCTGCCTACTTCTGGTCCTTGTTGTATTGAATGTGTTAACCTATGAAATAGATAATCAGGAACTATTTTAGCAAATTAACCTTTAAAGACTCAATTCTGCCAATTCATCTGATGCTTACTTCAAATGAGACATAGGTCAGAAAACTTCGAGTTTTCCTTAAAGAAACCAAAATTGGACAGTGTAGCTACGGTGGTTAATTTAATACAGAATATGAAGGATGACAGAGTTTGAGCTGGAGTAGTTCAAAGGTAGAATACCTGCCCAGCAATGAACAAGACCCTGGATTCTCTCCCAAGCACTGCAATAGGTGATGGGGAAGGAAGGCTTGTCCCTACTTTACCTATGGTGACTGCATTTGAGAAGTCTATGGTTCTATGAAGATCATTTCAAACATTTCTGTTTCTCACACTTCTAAGTTAATTGCAAGAGCAAAAATAAGTTTTTGGTCAGTATTTAGTGAATAGTTATTAAGATAGATCTTAATATACCACTATAGGAACCCAAAACTGAGGTATGAACATTAACTATTATGCAGTCAAAAGTTATGAGAGTCAGAAAACAAAATCTTACCTAAGGAAGCCAATGCTAGGTGGTTAACAACCTGAAAAGAAATACCTGTCTTGTTATGTTATTTACTGGCCACAAAGGAAAGACTGACCTGGTAGGAGGATAGGATGGAGGTGCGGTGACTGGCTGCATAGGGTAGCTCCCAGGTACCTGGGGATAACTGTAGTTACTCTGTCCATATCCTAGGCTGGGCTGGTTATAACCCCCTGTGCTAGATTGAGGTTGACTAGTCTCAGCGGGCTTGTTACCATCCTGTGGTCTAAAAGGAGAAATAAAATAGTCAGACTTAGTTTCAATGACCCCCAAGACCCAGGTTAAGAACCCTACAGTTCTGTGAGCAACAGGAAACATAAAGACCAAGCTTGAAAAAAGAAAATAAACCCACTATCAGTCCATCAGTATTTGCTGGAAGAGAATACTAAGGGAAGTGAACAGTGTACTTCATTTGTTTTATACCTTTTATGGGGGGGCTGTTTGTTTTTCAATACAGGTTTCTCTGTGTAGACCAGGCTGTCCTGAACTCAAGAGATCCACCTGCCTCTGCACCCAAGTGCTGGGATTAAAGGTGTGCACCACTACACCTGGCTGAACTTCATTCCATTTGTTCTGTATTAGTAGTTACTAAGGGACTTTCATCATGTTATATCAAGTAAGTAATGGAGGGAGGAAAGAAGAAAACACTTTTCTTTTTAAAGTGAACTTCTAAAGATAAGAAATTTGAACAACAATGTAAACTGAAGTTTAATTTGTAAGGTCACAGAATCATATATTTTGAGTATCTGTGGGTTTAAGCCACTTATTTTCTAGAAACAAATCAGAAAAGACACTTTCTAACTTGGGCTGCTGTAAATTCACTTAATCCTTCCACGGCAGTCTCTACAAGACAGGGGCAGGGATACACCTCCCATCCCATGCTCAGATTAACTAACTCAGGACCCCCAATTCCTCAAGGCCCCAGTAGTTTACACCAAGGCAGTAGCAGAGTTAACTTAAGGCTATCTCAAGCAAAGCCCAAATCAGCAGGTAGACCAGGGAAGATGCAAAAGTGCTGGTTTCTTCACTGAGATGAAATGGGTTGTAAAGTTATAAGGTTCCTCTTTCCAGTGAGAAAGGGGTAACGACTGTTGATCAAGAGACAGCTAGCTATTCTTAAAGGTAGCCAGCTCAGAAAACTTAGCTTGGGGGTGGGACACAAAACGATGATCTATCAAAACCCAATTGATACGCAAGTAGGTATTACAGAATTTTATTAGATGTGCAAAGTCCCATGTGATGCTCTGATACAGTGGTATGTATATCCAAGCCACAGTGGGATATACTACTTGCAACGGGACCTTCTAGGAACCAGCAGGTTAAATATATAACTACTGTACAGGCTGTCTATTGGATATCAACTACGAGTGGCTCTGATTACTCACTGTGCATTTTAGAAGTAATTTCACGAGTGTTTGCCAGAGCTAATGTCTTACCTCTACAGCAGATAAAAAGTCTAGGTTACAAGTTGATCTCTTGTTTATTCCCTAAAAAGTCTTCATTCAAATCAGAATTCAGTGTTCCTTCAAGACTGTATGCAGAAGCCACCTAAGTGCATTGTCTAAAGCAAAGACCTGAAATCTTCTGTTAAGTAATAACATACACCACTTATCTACCAACCAGCCATGGAGTATGAACTTTATTGGACTCTTAATATTTACCACATAGCTGGGTACCCATGAATTTATTTGCCTATGACTTTCGGTCCAAATCACTACACCATGAAGAAACTATGCTTCAACTGAGGCAATAATTCTTTCTAGACATGGAAATATCCTTTACTGATAACTAGATCACATACTACTTCTGACTCACATGTAACCCACCCATCCTATCAACTACTGCATTATTTCCTAAAGGAAAAGTAGTTACCAATTTACAGGGTTAATAAACCAAAGATAAGTATCAAAAGTATAATTCTATTGGTAGCTAAACAATGTGGGAAAACATACTCAATTTTCTTGTGTTTAGAAAAGTAAAACAGTCTCTTCCTTCCCCTAAAGTAAGTTCTGAAACCAGGCAACTGATAGTCCTCATTTTTGGTCCCCAGACAGCACCATTTCTTTACCAGAATACCTGTTTGCTGTGCTCCAGCACCCTGACTGCTGTAAAGATTGTGAGAACAGTCAATACCCAGGTTATGTGAAGAGCCATCAGAGGGAACTAAGTCATGGACAGTCTTAAGTGTACAGAGTTACTCTTTCCTTCATATCCAAAGCTGAAGTATCAGAGGAATATGCAACTATTGCCTTACCTTGTAGGTGCAGTGGCTGCTGGCTGCTGGCCATAGGTTGGGTAGGCAGGCTGGGTGCCATATGCAGACTGAGCTGCATAAGAGGCCTGGGTTGTGGTGACTGTAGCAGTGGTGGTGTCATAAGCACCAGTGCCATATCCTTGGACAGGCTGGCTGTATGCCTGGGGGGCAGTTGGAGTAGTATAACCTACAACAAAGAGAATCGGATCAGACTCAAGAATCAGACTCCAGGTCCTTTTTGTCAAGAGTGCTACCAAAACAACTCATAAACTGCCTACTTTAAAGCATCAAAAATTGAATCCCTATATTCTCCTTGTAGGAAGAGTAGCAACAAAGGAGTGTCTAAATTACTGTTTTTATTACATCAATTTTTTTTTAAAAATTAAGTGTGTGCATATGGGAGCTCACCATGACGTGTGGAAGCAAAAGACAAATCTTGGGAGTTGGTTCTCTCCTACTACATGGATTCTGGTCATCAGGTTTGGTGGCAAGTGCCCTTATCCACTGAGCTATCTCAATGACCCCAAAATTTTAAAGCCTTAAGTACTGTTTTTTAGAAACTCATTCATTCATGCACGTATGTGTTTTGCTTGCATGCTTATCTGTGCAAGGGTGTCGGAAAATTGAACCCTGGTCCTCTTTAAGAGCAGCCAGTGCTCATAAATGCTGAACAATCTCTTTAGCTGTTTTTTTTTCTTGTTGTTGTTTTAGTAATGTATTACTTCATCTCTTTTCAAACTGTATCTACAAGAGAGGTAAAGTGTGCTTTTTTGTTGCTGGTGTTTTAATATGGGGTCTCATGCAGCCTAGGCTGAGCAGAAGATATATCCTTCTAAATCCCCCAACCCCAAGTCTCCGGCCTTGGGACTACAGACACACCATACCTAGTTTATTGGTGCTGGGGAACACAGGGATCCATGAATGCTAGGCAAGCACTCTACCAACTATGCTACATTCCCTACCTCAAGACAGAATATCTATAAAAACCCGTTGCCATAGAGAACAGGCTTCTTTCTACCCCCATGAAAATGGATTTGACAGAAGACAGTGCTGTTTTTATTTCTCTGATTATAGACTCATCTTACTAGCAGATTTCCTAGAACAAGTTTCTCAACTAATTAAAAAAATAAACAGACAAACCCTCTCAAAACAAGAAATAAAATGCTCCAGAACAGGAGGTAAAGAGCAAACGATATAACACTTAAAAATAGCTATGTAATAGTCATCAGGTACTAGATTATGCACTAAAATCTACCATTTTAACAGCAGTATATTAATTACATAAGCTTAAAGTATCATAACCTTCCCTGGTACTGAATCTTTGCTTTCCTCATAATCAACAGGCTCCAGTAAATGATGTACTTTAAAAGCTCAATCCAGATGCCAGGATTCTCATCTAAAGAACCCTATTCTGCCAGGTGGTGGTGGCACATGCCTTTAATCCCAGCACTCAGTAGGCAGAGGCAGGTAGATCTCTATGAGATCGAGGCCAGCCTGGTCTACAAGAGCTCGTTCCAGGACAGGCGCCAAAGCTATAGAGAAACCCTGTCTTGAAAACCCAAAAACAAACAAAAACAACAAAAAAAAAAACCCAAAACAAAACTCAAAAAGATACCCCATTCTTACTAATGTTAAAAATGATTTCTGTGACCAACATTGCAGGATCACAAATACCAAAACAGCCTGGCCTACAAAGGAGAATATAGCAAAACAAACAAACCCTCAAAAANACCAAAAAAACCCCCCAAGAAAACAAAAACAAGAGTTTTAACATTTAAAAAAAAATCTTGAACTAAGACTACTTAATTTACTTTATATTTAGGACTAACCAAGAGAGTATCCAAAAACCAAACCAAAACAACCTACAAAAACAAAGACAACACCAAAAACTGAGGTAATATCATTAAACTGTCCATGCTTGCTTACTGTAATCCTTTCTTTTCTACCTCAACTGACAGACTTCTGGGATTACAGACATAACAATCATGACCAGCTTCAACTTATTTTTATTTCTTTGAAGCAGGGTCTCACTATGTAGCCCAGGCTGCCCTTGAACTCAGACAGGAGCCTCTGTTTTCCAAGTACTGGGATTAAATTAATTAAAGGTGGCACCACCATCTGATTCAACTCTCTTAATCTAACGGTATCATTTTTTTTGTAGCATGGAATCTTTTCTTCTTAAACATTAAATAAAAAAACTCTAAAATTATATACAAAGACAGTAGTTTCCTGTCTAAACTGGTGAAAGCACTAAAATATATTTTTCAAAAGAGCCCAAAACACTTTTGAGATCACCTGAAATGGGACTGTTTTCTTTTGTAGTAATAGGAATAGAAAGAACCCAGAGCTTCACATACATGCTAGGGAAGAACAGTACCACTGAGCCCTGTGTCGTGGGGATAATCCTTTTGTACACTGTGAAGATGTTGCCATTGCTTTACCTTGCCTGCCTAGGCACATTCTGACTGGTTTAATAAAGAGCCAAATGGCCAACAGTTAGGCAGGGAAGGATAGGCGGGACGTGCGGGAAGAGATAGGAACTCTGGGGAGAAGATTTGCCAGTCAGACACAGAAGAAGTGGGACGAACATTACTAAGCAGAGGTTAACAAGCTATGTGGTAGAATGTAGATGAACATAAACGGGTTAAGTTTTAAGAACTACTTGGAAACAAACCTAAGGCAAGACCAAGCTTTTATAATTAATAAGCTTTCGTGTCATTATCTGGGAGCTGGTGGTCCAAAGAAAATCTAACTACAGTCCTATGTATTTTAAAGTTTTTAGCAAAGTTCTAAAGTTAACCATACACTGTACTCATTTAAACTACAACAGAAGTCTACCTATCCAATTACTCTTTATACGATTTCTCCCTACATGATCATAAGACCCGCAAAAGTTCAACAAAAACCAGACTGATTAAGACAGTAACTTATGTCTCAGATCTGCAGAGTAAGAGCCTGTATAATATTGCTATTAAGAAATGGCAATAAATAAAATAGCAATGTTATATATAGTACTAGATACCAGGTTAATAAGTAATCTTTTAATTAATCTGTAGTACCTACATAAGCACCCAAGCAAAATAAACAAAAATCCATAAAATGACAAGACACTAACAGCACATCTATGTGATTTTATCAGTGAAAAAGGTGGTAAGAAACGTACGAAATTTTGTTTACACTGAACAGTAGAAAAAAAAACACAGCTTAAGAATTGTTTGAATCATGTGAGATGCAAATATATAGTACCTTTCTTCTGGAGCTTCATTTAGAATCCTAGAAGAGAACAGTATATTTCTATGCATTCCCTCAGATAGTTATTCACTGATTTTTATGTGTAAAGGCAACATGTGTAAAAGCAGTTGGCAGGAGTAAGTGAAGTATGAAAGGTAACTTAGAATCACTTACCATCCAATAGCCTGCCTGGCTCATTAAAGCCACCGCTATCTGCTTACAGTGCTCTATAGTTTCTGGGCTCACAATCAGGACTAGACTCTCTATTCTGCTTAAAATCACTTTGTTGGGGCTGGAGAGATGGCTCAGCGGTTAAGAGCATTGTCTGCTCTTCCAAAGG
>LOJH01004383.1:16356-36481 GCA_001685095.1 Ellobius talpinus | reverse complement strand
TCCACCTGCCTCTGCCTCCCGAGTGCTGGGATTAAAGGTGTGCACCACCACCTCTTTTTCTTTTTTTAAGGTACATTGTATACAGGGAACAAAATAATACTGCCCATTGGAAACTATGTGGGCAGGAAACAGTCAAATGTGAGTCTTTAAAGTACTGGGGGGCAAAAGCAACCTCTTCTTGTTTAATTTTGTTCCTCAGCTGGTTGTGGCAGCATGTGCCTTTAACCCTGACACCCAGGAAGCAGGGGCAGGTGGCTCTCTGTGTATTTGGTGGTGGTTTGGGGGAGGATGTGCCATGGTGCACATGTGGAAGTCAGAAGATGAATTGTAAGAGTTGGTTCAGTTCCAACTGGGTGAGCATTGCTTCTGAGCCACACCCTCAGCCCCTTCTAGCACATTTTAATGCTAACTGCAATTTACTTCCCACTTATCATATTTATAATAAATTTTAAAGAGAAAAGGAGATGAACTGTCAAAGTATATAGAAATAAGTATCATGGGAGCACTGACCTTGGCAGTCTGAATTGATTCATTAATATTGGATAAAGTAGATCTCAGAAAGAGAAATGTTACTAGACATAAAGAGAGGGATTACATGAAATAAAAGTGTCCTTTTTTGTTTGTTTGTTTTTTGCTTTGTTTTCGTGGCAGGGACTCTACATAGACCTGACTGTCCCAGAACTCACTATGTAGATCAAGCTGTCTTCAAACTCAGAGATATGCCCACCTCTGCCTCCTGAGTGCTGGGATTAAAGGTGTGCACACCCACATCTGGCTATAAGGGTCCTTTATTAAAAAAAAGGCATAACCAGAGCAGGGATTGGTGTGCAATGGCAGGAAAAACCAAAGCGTTGCAGATCACATAAGCTCCCTAGTGAAACCCAGTCTCAAACAAACAACAACACCAGTAACAACACAACCCAGAACTCTCTGACACAGACTAAAGTATATTCCCCCCAAATTCCTATGTTGTAGTTCTGCCCCCAATGTGACTGCATTTACATCCAGGGGCTTGAACAAGTCACTGAGGTTGAATGAATCTGCAGAAGTAGCGTCTGAGATGGACGGATCTGTGCCCTTACAAACAGCAAAAGTAAGTAGTCATGTGTCCCACCACCCCCCTCCTGCCATGTGTGTGTGCATCACCTCAAGGAAAGGCTGTGTGAGCACACAAGGAGCAGACAGCCTCCCAGAACCAGAAAATAGAGCTTCACCACTACCCAACCATGCCAGCACCCTTCCCGGTCTCTAGATGGATGAGAAAGTGTCTGTTCTTTAAACATTTTGCTGTGGTGGCCCTATGCGCACGCTCACAATAGCAGAACTTCAAGATACTCAGAGCAACCCCATCTCTCACTGCTCCTGGAGACCTGAGCACTGGCTATCTGCCGAGCAGCAGACAACAACGTGGTGTTTGAACCCTCAGGTGCAGAAGGTACCTGATTTTCATGTTCATTAAAACAGACATACATGAGATCACCAAAGAAGTCTCTAGACATTGAAGGGAGCTGGAAATCCAACAGAAAATGTGTCCAACCACAAAGGAATTAAAAGAGAAATTGATCACACTGAGACATGTGTAAAGCCCCCAAATCTATGGAAATTAAAGGAATCCTTTTCGAAACTCCACAGGGATGTGAGGGGGGAGGGGGCAAACAGGAATCTTCGTAAATGGAGTGACAGTAAAGACATAGCCTGCCTAGACCACAGGGCAAGCTGAAGGGCTTCTGTGGAAGCACTTATTTTATTTCAAGAGAGAGGTGGGTGATAGGGTGCATCATAGCCTAGCCACACCCCAATGATGCTTTGTGAGATGCTGAGGGCTTGTGGGATAAGCCAAGGATTAGACAGAAGCTCAGAGCAAATAGACAGAACAAGAGAGATAAATGCTGCTGCTGCTGCTGTGCGAGCGTGTGTGTGTGCATGTGTGTGTGCGCGTGCACACATGTGTCTTGTGCGTATCTGTATATGAGCATATGCTTATGTGTGTCTTGTGTAAATTGGAGGCATCGAGTCATCAAGCTCCTTCAGCCCCAGGGAGTTTTCCAGGCTGCAGTTTCTTACAGACGGCGGATTTATGTTTTGGGCATGCTCCATGTAACCCAGGTGCCTGGAGAGGCAGTAGAAATGCTTTGGTTGGTACTGGGAGAGGAGGCTAACCTAATGTTTGTTGAACAGCTGAGACCTGAGGGCGTGGTGCTGAGGCCCAGCTCTGGAGCTTAGCTGAGTCTCCTCAGCCTCCTTGGACCCAACTCCCTGAGTAGGAGCAGGTCGGAGCTATGTTCTGACCTCACAGTGAAATCTGAATAATTGATGCCCTGGTCTAATGTTTCACCCAATTGTCATAATGCAGAAACACAAGCCCAGTGTATGGAGGCTGCAGACAAAAGGCTGTTTTCATCGCTTGCTTTCCCCCAGCCCTAGGTCTGTGTGGCTCTCTCTATAGCACATGATCTGTGACAATTATCCTGTGTTCTCTCCCCCTTCCCCAGGGAACCAGGGGAGGAATTATTAGGGAGGTGGCTCCCCAAGGGCACAGGGGGAGGTCTGGAGCCTCCTGCAGCGGGGCATGTGGACTGTGTGCCCAGCTGTTGCTTGACACCCACTTGGCACAGCCTTCCCTCTGCCAGGACTGCCTGCAGGGCCTCTGAACACAGGGCTCTCACCCAAACAAGCGGCCAGATGGGTCCCCAGTGGCTTGTGAGCCAGCTCCCTGTGTGTGCAGGAGGTAGGGCATGAGGGTGGGAGGGGCCATCTAGGAACTCCCTGAGCTGAAGGCAGACGGAAAGCCCAGCCCTGTTTCCATTGCTTACACTGGCATTGGGGACAGGGCTCGTTTCTAACACCCAGAGCAAAGCAAAACACAGGAAATGAACTTCAAACATTGTTCGGGGAGCTGGGGACAGGTGACAATCAAACCTCATTTGGCTCAGCAGGAAGAATTATGACAGAATATCTAAACCACAGCAGGGCAGGTGTCAACCAGGCCACTATGGAGCTACAGAGACCAGGCTGAGGGCAGTTTGTGCTTGCTTGCCAGGTTCCCAAGTCAGTCCCATAGGCTGGATTTAGGAAATCACAGGAATCTTTGAGTTCAAGCTGAATACTCTCAAACTACCAACAGCACGGGGATCCCTTTTGTAGGTTTGGTTGGTTTGGCAACAGTTCCCAGAGGCCGGGGAGTGGAAAGCAGCTGAGAGACTCTGGGCAGAGCCATGCTGCTGCTCTTTGGTTTGTTTCTAAGAAAGAGGGGTGTGAGAGAAGGAAAGCCAGGCATGAGGAGGGTGCAAGTGACCCAACTCACAGTATAGGAACATTGTTATTTGTTTGGTGAGAGGCTGGGTGGAGCCATGTAGTTCAGGCTGGCCTCAAACTCTAAAGTCTGTCTCAGACTCCTTAGTGCTGGGCTTATAGGTGATTCTATCATGTGCAGCTTTTTGGTAGACTATTGAAAAATCACACCTTATTGGGCTCAAGATTACCTGTACTTGGACAGGTCCAAGTCTCATTAGGTGGCCAGGTTTTGGCTTTTATCTGTGGGGTTCCACGTATCCAAACTTTGTGAACCAGACCTGAGCCCTTCCTAGTAAAGGACCCTAAACATTGGGATGGGAGGGATGGGTGGCCCACAACCTATTAGAGATAGGAGGACATGAGCTCAGAAGGCCCTCTTGGGCTCTCCCCTGTACCATCAACTTCAATTATAAAACGCAAATGCAAGGGTTGAAGCATGAAGAGTTCCAGTATACTTAGCCCTGGCCTGCGCCTAAGAGAATGTATATCCAGCTTTCTACTGAACTGACCCTGTCTACAAGGGTGTTCCCCTGCCTGGTAGAGAATCCACTCCCAGCTGTCAGGTGGTGGTGTGGAAGTAGTCAAGGAGGCTGCTTCAGAATGGAGTCTGAGATGAGCCTTCCTCTCACATGGCTCAAGATGCCTTACCATGAGAAGGCATCAGCAGTAGATCGAGCTGGAGGGAGATGGGACTGTAGAGAGGGCTCACCTGTCCCCAGACGCCCACTCCTACCTCTGGGTATAGGCTGTCAATGAATTACCCTTTCTCCTTCCCCATAAACCATATTCCACTCTCAGGGGAAGTCCTTAGGTAAGACTCAACCCACCTTGTCTGTGTCCAGCACCCCACTGATATCCTCAGTGCAGATCTCAGATAGTCCTGGAGGTTCGTCTTCCCAAGGGATGCAGTGGTTCCCTGGTCCTCTCTCCCTGTGCGCAGTCCCATCTCTTCTTTCTTTACAGGCATTCTCTCTCAGACACTCAACTTTGCATGGCATTGCTTGCCAGAAGCCAGCACCCAGGGCCAACCCCAGGTACCAGGTAGCTCACACTCTGGTATTACAGTCATGATTGTGAGGGACTTTGAGGGAAGAGGGCCTGCTGACCAATGCAGCATCCTGGCCTGTAAGAAGTCCCAGGGGCCTGGAGCTGGGAGAATAGTCTGCTCTGAATGCTTCATGCTTCCCTCATGAAGAAGAGAGAAGACCAATTAAATCAAAATATGATAAAGAGGGTCTCCCTGCAGCATCCAGGGAACTTCTAATTCTTGGCAGCTGGGGTAGGTGGGTAGAAAGAGTCAGAAAGGCTGGTTTGGAGGACTAGGCTCACAAGTAGCTTATAGAAATTGTGGAACCCTTAGCTCCTGCCTGCTGTTGTCTGAAGATGGGGAGACACTTACAATTGGGAGGTAGGGGAGCTGCAGGTTCCTATGAACATAACAGATCCACAGAAGGGACCATTGTCCTCTGACCTGATGGCCACATAATGGTCTTAGGAGAGGTAGGAGTCTAACAAGATGATGTAGATCTGTTGGAACCTGCCTCTATGGCCTCTCAGTATGGACATACTGATAGGCAGGGAGGAATGGATCCCAGTGCAGCCAACTTGGGAGGTGAAGGATCCTTTTCCAAAGGCATTACAGTTTGGATTTAAAGTGTCTCTGGATGGTTCATGGACTAAAGACTGGGTCCTCAGCTGATGGAGCAAATCACTAAGGTGATTGGCTGGCTCCTGAGGGCTCTGACCAAATGGATCACTGATCAGTTCCCAGATGATGACATTACTGGTGGGTGATAGAAACTTGCAGCCGTGAGGCCTCAGTGAAATAAGTGTGCCATTGGGAGTATGGTTGGTTCAGGTGCCTCTTCTTCTCTTCCACACACTCCTGCAGCTGTGAAATTCTGCCTCACTACAGGGCCTCGGGAATGACGCCAGCTGGCCATGGACCGACACCTTTAAACCATGAGCGCAAGAGTCTGTCTTCCTTGAAAGTGTCTGTCTCGCCTATTTGTAACAGCAGTAAGAACCCTAGTGCAGGAGGGAGGCTGCTTTGTCTATTTTGTTGTGTGTTTAATGGTTAATTGTTAGAAAACACATATAAGTCTGGCAGTGGTGGCTCATGCCTTTAATCCCAGCACTCGGGAGGCAGAGGCAGGCGGATCTCTATGAGTTCGAGAGCAGCCTGGCCTACAGAGTGAGATCCTGGAAAACCAGGGCTACACAGAGAAATCCTGTTTCGAAAAACCAAAAAATTAAAATAATAAATAAGTTCATAATCTTAACCACTTTAAAGTATATAGGGCAGAGGTGTTAAGAATACTTACGGTGCTCTGGGCATACCATATCTGTCCTAGTTAGGGTCACTATTGCTGTGACAAAACACCATGACCAAAATAACTAAGGGAGGAAAGGGTTAATTTGGCCTACGCACCCACATCACAGTTCATCATCAAAGGAAGTCAGAACAGGAACTCAAAGAGAGCCAGAACCTGCAGGCAGGAGAAAGGCTGCTTATTGAATTGCTCCCCATTACCTGCTCAGCCTGCTTTTATAGAACCCAGGGCCACCACCCAGGGATAGCACCACCCACAATAGGCTGGGCCCTTGCCTATCAATCACTAGTTAAGAAAATGCCCTACAAGCTTGCCAATAGCCCAATCTTATGGAGGGGTTTTCTCAATTGAGACTCCCTCCTCTCAGATGACTGTCACTTGTGCCAAGGTGACATAAAACTATCTAGCACAACATCCAACCACAGAAGTCTTTTCATCTTGCAAAACTGAAACTCTGTCTGGTTAAGCATCAGCTCCCCAACTTTCCTCCCCTGCCCTTGACAACAACCTTTTCCCACCTCTCCATGAAACTGATGACACTGGACACCTTGGATGGGCAGAGCTATCTGGGCGTGTCCTCTGTCTCATGGTTGACTTCACTCCGTATACCATCGGCAGGTTCACCCATGTTGCAGCAGGTGTCACAGAAGAGGAAGAAGGGGTCTGTGCTGTAGCCCTTGCAGGCCCAGACAGGCCCTAGAAGAACAATAGCCTATGCCTGGACCCAGGAAGAGTGGAAGTATATATGGGGCAGAGCCTTATAGGCAGCCTCTCCCTGATAGGGACCTCAGGAGACATCGTGCCCATGTTCTGGGATGGCTCTCTGAATAGTTGGGAGGGGAGAGCCCAAACTGGATATAGAGAAATGCCAGAAGCTCAAGGGCAAAAAGCAAGGCTGTGTGGGGCCCTCACCAGGCTGATGGCTGCCACGTTTACTAAGGTGACAGAGACAAAGTGTTGTAGGAAGCTCAGCATGGCTGCTTTTTGAGAGCCGGGGTGACAGTAAAGCTACTCTGGGGACTTCCATAGCAACGGGGAGGATGACAGCGTCACCATAGACTAGTTGACAGGTGCGGACACTTTGCTGTCAGAAGCAAGGTGGCGTCAATTATCTCAGTGAGTGGCCAGCTGGCCAACAGCTGGGGCCACCATCCAGAGAGGAGGGCTGGTGGGGAGGCAGTTCAGGTAGTGCCCAACTGTAATAACTCATACTCTGAATGGATAGCAAGGACTCTGGGAGGCACCCACGCCCTAAGTCATGATCCCTTGGCTAATTTCTGGCTCCACGCCAGTTCTCAGGCCAAGCATCCAGGCTGAAGGAGAGGTGGGCTCTGAGGGCAGATGAGCCACCTCATGGTGAGTATATGAGTAGTGAAACTAGGCCTCCCTAAAGGGACTGCAATTATTTCCATTTCCTTGGGTGTCGGTGCACAGAGGAATCAGGAATATCTGGAGACCTTAAGGACTGGGCCAGTCTGAGCTGACTCGAGTAGGGAAGTCAGGGTCTCCATGGTCTGTCTCTATTAGAGGAAAGTGTGTGGAACCAGGGCTGCCATCCCTGCATCCCTTATACTCCATCCCAGCTGCTCTTAAGTACCCCACTTACCATTTCTGTAAGACAAGACCTCTGGATTTCCAAGGTGAGATTAAACTTCCTACCCTCCCTTTTGGTTTTGCGAGGAGAAGCAGACAACGAAGGCAAGCCTGTGCTTGAACCACAGCCGCTCAGGCCCCGTGACAACAGGGACCAAGCCAGGCGGATGATGAAGTTGGAGCGGTTGGTCCCAGACTGGCTCCCTCAGAGCTGCAAGGGGCTTGAGTATGAAGTATGTTGGGGTGTTTAGCCTACTCTTCAGGGCAGGTGGTTTCCCCCAAGCTCCGGACAGAAGCTCTTTGTAGGCAGCATCCACACAACCTGGATTTCAACCCAAAATAGCCTCTTTTCGTCATCCTGAACAGGGTGGCCAACTCCTCCTGGGCAGCTTCCTGGCCAAGGTGCAGCTCCGCTTGGCCCGTGTGCAGGTGGAACCAGGCTTGTCCACCTGCAGAGACAGGCCATGTCAGATTGTGGAAATCACCCTTGTGAGGTGGGAGTCAGGGCCAGGGAGGGAGGAGTCTTGGAGAACAGGATGTGAGGGATTAACTTAGCCAAACCTGAAGTCCAGTAATATCCAATAGGCTTCCAGGGCTCTGGAACCAAGCCCACCCTTTCCTAAGCACCATAGTTTAAAGTTCTCTCTCTGTCTCTCTCTGTGTGTGGTGTTTTATTTATTCTTTAATTGCCAATAACAGGCTAGTCTTCTGCAGAGACCCCCTAACACTTCTCTTTCCCTCCAAGTTCATATTTAGCCTGATGTCCAGGCCTCTCACCATATGGTCCTGCCAGACCTCTGCCAAAAGGATCACCTGCCACGGAGTGGAGAACCCACTGCCCTGCCTTCTATGTGATGCTCACTGCTTCCTGCATTGGAAAGTCCACCTGTTCCCGCAAGCCCACGCTCAGTGGGTTCAGGAGAGGTGTTACTGATGCAGACTTGAGGCTACACCTACTACTCCTTGAGTCTCTGCCAGGGCCATGTGCCATTTCACACTTCAGACTGGCCATATGGGGTGACAGTATCAGTTTTCCTTTGTACTTGAGGTCTCTGAAACCAAAGCCAAGGAGGTCAGAGCTGGGATGGAGAACTTGGGCCACCAAGAGCCTCCCTAATAGGCCAGGCCACCCAGGGAGTGCCCTCCTGTTCCTTTTTTCCAGCCAACCTGGATTACATTTGGGCCTCCCAGTCGAGATTTTGCAACCCAGGGGGTCACTGTATTGGTATTTGTGGCTCTGTGCCAGACACTAGCCTGGGGAAGCAGAGATGCAGTTTACTTCTCACAAGTCCAAAGATGAAGGGAGCCAGGAGGAGGTTGGGCAGGGTATCCACAGGTTGTTAGTTGTTTAGTTTGTCTTTTGTCTCTTGGCCACTACAAATGCCAAATCTAGGTACATGGAATAGAGCACCACAGGGTGGGTAGGTACGCATTTCCAGTCCTGTGGTGATGAAGTCTTCAACCCTTCTTCTAGAACCGTCTTGCTCACTTTTCTCCCATAGCCTTGTGGCTGGAGTGTAAACACTGATTTGGCTCAGGCTCTGCCTTAGTCGGATGGTCCACCATATGGTTTTAGGACCATTTTCTACCTCCCCAGTAAACTGTCAACATGACTCTCAATCTTGACCAAGCAGTGAGTTCATTTTCTAAGGACTGTCTGATGTAATATATATATAAAGAGGACTGTTTAGGTTCACAGTCTCTGAGGCTGGACAATTCAAGGTCACATGGCCTGATGCTTTGTGAGTGGTAGAAGCTGAAAGATAAAGAAGGTTTGCATGGGCAAGACAAAGGGGCCTAACCTCTGATGTAGCTAACACACTCCCAGGAGAGATCTGCCTCAGTTACCCAAGGCACAGACAGGAAGGTCTATGAGCCTGGGGAGCCAAGAAAGTGGGCAAGGTTGTGGTAAAGGGTAAATGTGATATTTCTTCAACATATGACCGAATGTCAGAATCCGGGCTCCAGTGGTTGGGCAATTGCCTGATATATTTGACTTGTGACTGAGTAATGTTCTTTGCTCTTCCCTGACCACCATGGGCTCCTGTGCATTTGCAGGAATGCTCCATGGGGACAGTGGTGGCCAGAGGATGAGTAGAAACCAGGCGGCATGGAGGGGTGTGGTGGGAGCTTCTGATAGCAGCAGGCTGACAGGGACTACTCCTTATCAACTCATTTGAGATCCTCTCAGCCCTTCCCCCAACAGAGCTTCAGTCTTGACTTATAAAAAGTCTTAGCAGAAAAGAATTTATCTGCCTCTTTACCTCTTTGCATTCATTAAAAAATGTTAAAAAAAATTCATGCGTGTTGGTACACACCTTTAACTCTAGCACTCAGCAGGCAGAGGTACCTGTGAGTTTGAGGCCATCCAGACCTATAGAGCGAGTTCCAGGATAGCCAGGACTACACAGAGAAACCCTGTCTTAAAAAAAAGTTGAAAAAAATTAGTATAACTATTAAAAGTTCAAGGCTACATTCCTAGGATAACGGAGACTCTAAGTATTCAACAGAGGAAGCTTAACATTTCCAGAATTCACTGTGCCCCCCTGTCAAAACTAGTCCTACTAAGGCCCTTTAGGAAAGACCTGGAAGGATGAGTCCCTTGCTATAGCCTCCTGTCCACAGACTGAAGAAATATAGAAGACCCTGTCATAGAGTGTAGCATCTGTCTTGATTCCTTTTCCTGTCCCTCTCTGATAACATCTCCTGACAGAAGCCAGGTTTGTTCCAGCTCACAGTTCAAGCAAATAGTCTTAGAAGGCCGGGAAACCAAGGTGGCAGGGACTTGAAGCAGTTGGTCACATGACATCCATGATAGAGAGCAGACAACAATGATGTATGCATTCCTTTCTCCAATTACGCGGTCCAGGATCTCAGCCAGGGAATGGGGCTGCTCACAGTGGGCCTGTATCGGTTAATGCCATCAAGATAACCTCTCACAGGTAGGCCAAAGGGCCTACCCTTAATATAACTTTAGATTATGTCAGGATGACAACACTAGTCCTCACATCTTTCTATTGTGCCGCAGGACACCAGAACTTATTCCTCCTGTTTGACAGTATTTTGTTACTCACCCTCCCTTCCCAACTTCTGATAGCCGTGGCTCTGCTCCCTGTTTCTTTGAGATTGCCTTTTTAATATTCTATATCTGAGTGAGTGCTTATAGCCTTTATCTTTCTCAGTGTCTGGCTGATTTCATTTATCATAATGACCTCCAGTTCTGTCCGTGTTAAAGAAGCAGCAGAATCTCATTCCTTGCTATGGCTGGAGAGTAGTCCTCTGTGTGCACACACTACATTCTCTTTGTAGGGCCGTGGAGACCAAGGCTGGCTACGTGTCTTGGTTGCTGCGAACGTGTGAGGTGGTACTTGTACTACTTGCTATGTTTTGTTCACTGTACATTGTATCATGGAAGGAAATAATATCACATGGTGCCGCATAAGTATGCCCAACTGATGTGTGACATCAGAGATGAGGACAGAGTCCATCCCAGGGTCTCATCATGGGGCAACCCACCTGACTGCTCCTCAGCCTATTTCCCTGGCTTGTGAAGCATCTTCTTCCTTAGTTCATGCTCAATTCAGTCCCTGCCCCTGCTGTGCTTATTACTGTAGTGTCAAGAGGCAAGAGACCAACACTGGCCAACATCTTCCTCCTTGTTACGGGCACCATCTCAGTGAAGGTTGATCCCTATCTGTGCCCTTCTTCCATTTAGACTCTCCTGGTGAAGGCCACAGGTGTCCAGGTGTGCCTGCTTGCATCCAGGTGAGCCTTACTCAGGCCTCTACATACTGTGAAGGACTCCCAGGGAGACATCTTTATCTTGACACTCTAACCATCTGTCCCCCACACCCACCCAGCCTTTACTTGCTATGAGAAAGCTTGTTCAGCAGTTGCTGAGCCCTCAGGAGCTCCTTGCCCTCAGGGCGCATCTGTTGAGCTTCTTCCTGGCAGGGGTATCACCTGTGAGTCTGTGTGTGTCTGTGTGTGTGCGCGCGCACGCGCACATGGGTCCATGTGTCTGTTTATCTGTGTGGTTGTGTTTGCATATGTATATCTGTACCTGTGTGCCTGGGTCTTTGGCTAGTAATTTAATGTTTGGGGTGTCCCCAGCAAAGACCTGTGCACCCAGGATAAAGGACGACACACCCCATGCCAGTCTAGAACCACCCCCTCTGTCTGTCTTGACCCCCAAACACCTGGCTTAAAACATACCCTTCTATAGCAAAGTCAAGAGCTCCTTCTAGACCCCTGGAGCCTAGAGTGCCACTTTCATGGTAAGAGCCCCACACACCTGCCCTGGCACGTCTGCTGTGGCAGCTGGGAGCCTGGGCCCTCACATAGGGAGCCCCTCAGAGAAGCACAGTGAAGGGACGCAGCGTTCATCTGTGCCCAGCTCCAGGTGAGTGTGCAGCTCAGCAGGGCTAAGTTTTCCTCAGGGACCAGGACAAAATGTCAAACAGCCCAGATCCCATGGCCCTTAAGTCACTGTCACCATTCATGACAGAAGTGGGTCTTCAGGGAGCTTGAAACAGATGCCCCTGCAGTAAAGTTTTCCTTGTGCACAGCACAAACCTGCCTGTCTCCCCTTCCTGACAACAGCAGGGAGGAGGAGCCCCAGGGCCCAGCTGCATGCAGTGGCCTTGCGTGTTTTTCTCTTGTGGTTTCACGGGGTTATGCAAGGTTTCATTTCTCGGCACAGCAACTGAAGAAAGCACCTCTCAGTGTTGGTGTGCTGTCATCTGTGGAGGGACCGGGAGACCCAGGCAGGGGACTGTTCCTTACTAGCCCACGTACTCCTTGGGCTATGACTGAGCCCATGAACCCACACAGCTGTGAGGAGCTCCTGTGTTTCCCAGGAGCATTTGGAGAAGGAGACATCTGGCCAAGGAGTGTTCTAATAAGATTAGGACGCCACTGAGTGCTAATGTTGGCACTACAGAGCCAACGACAACTTTATCGTCTGCTGCACACACAAGCATTTCACATGGGGAGGTCCCTGGGCCAACGCCTGCTCTCCAGTGACATGGTTGAAGTGTCACAATGCCCCAGCTTCCTGGAAGTCGCCTTTCCTACTTTCACTTCTTGGATCTCTTACTCCTACCCCAAAGCCAGAGCTGACTCTCTGTCTCTATTCCCAGGGTCTCCCTGGAAGTCCCTGGCAAGTGCCAGGTGATCACCTGGTGATTCTAGGAAGTCATTCTAGGTTGGGAGCAAACAATAGAGCGAGGCAGGACTCTGCCTGATTCTACAAGGCCACGGTGACACTGTTGAAGGGTACCAGAACCTTCCCACACTCAGAAGAGAGCATGCTCCTCCCTTGGGGCATGGGCATTCCCATGTACACCCTGGTGCTGTCACCCCAACGGGTTGCCTCAAGAGCATCTCCAGGTCCCAGGCTCTCCTGTTTCCCGTCAGTCCCTGCTCTGTCTACCTGTAGTCATCTGCCCACATTCTGCTGACAGACATGATGGCCCACAGTCCCAGGGGCTGGGAGCTGGGCTCTCAGTTTCTTCAACCTTCTGCAGAACTCTTGGGGAGAACTGTGACCCTCACCATGGACAGCAAGAGAATACACTGCTTTCCTGGTATAAGTAAGTATCTTCTCCCCCTTGACGGTGGGATAGGCTTTTGCAGCTCCTGCATCACAAGGAAGGCGCAGAGATGTGCCAAGACAGTTTAAGTGGAGTCATTGTGAGCACGGCGCCTGATTCCCAGAGATGGCCTCTGCTTTCTTACAGCCATGACTACATGGGCCCTGGAAGCCCTTGTAGAGCAGATAGAGATGGGGTTAGCTTCCTCTGGCCCTCCCACTTCCTTGAGCCCAGCAGCCTTGAGAACAAGACTACCCTTCCCAAGAGTGGCTCAGCTCACCAAGCTGTTTCCTCTTCTGCTTCCACGTCAGCCCTCAGTAGCCACTTTGCCATTGTGCCTGGCTCAGAGCCTGTAAAGGGCAGGGGAGAAGGCAGGAGAGTTAGACTCTACCAGACAAAGGTACCATCAAGAGAATGAGGCTGAAATCTGCATGGCCAGTTATCTGTAGCAGGGTGACCGTCCACACTTAGCAATGTGCATCCTCTATCCTATTCGACACTCCGCATTCCCCGTTCCTGCATATTATACTCAATTCATGCAGAAACATCTCTCCCTATGATCCCCTCCCCAGTACAGGACAGAGAGAGGTGTCCGATGATAGCCCGAGGATCCACTGGATAGACTCTCTAGAGACATTCCCTCTGTTTTTGTGTGTGCGCAAGTGTGTTATCTCTGTGTGTGCACAAGTGTATGTGCATGTGCCTGTGAAAACCACACTCCCAGCACCAGATCTCCCTGCCCCTCTTTTCGCACCTTTCTCGGTGCCAAAATAACCTTTTCTAGGTGTTCCGGTCAGAGTTTGTCCTCTAGATTCAAGGCTAAGCAAGTTATGCCTGTGCCTCTCTGTAAGATGCCCACGGAAACACAAGAAGGAGGCAAGGGAGGGCCGTTGGAAAGCTTCAGTACTGATCATATGGGTGCAGGGCTGGTCCACCCCCTGCCTCTGAATTGACTCTTCAGCTTCCTGGCTAATACAGGTCCCTACTTAAGACTGGGAGCTAAGCGTGGGAACAAGACGAGAGATGATCGACCACAATGGGTTTCACTTCAACCAGCATTTGCGGAACCCTAGCTTTGGGTTATGCAGAGTGCTCAGCCCTGGGGAGATGCCAAGAATAGGCGGGGCATGCCTCTCCACATCTGATCTGCAAAGATGACATAGCGAAAGACTGTTCACAGGTGCACAGAGGACCGACCCCAGAGACCAGGCTCCCGCAGGGCTAGCTGAGGGGAGGAGGCAAGGTGGGGCTCCTTTGTGGCCAGTAAGGGAACAATGGCCTTGATAGGTTGTGTGGGCAGAACTTGGGGTGGGGGAAGGGAAGGTAACTGTGGTCAGAACAGAGAAGGAGTGAGCCTGGTCAGGTGCCCAGCTGAGGCATGATGATAAGCGAGGGGGTCTGGAAGACAGTGCGGGGAGATAGCATTATGACGATGAGATTGCCGGGGACTCCTGCAGGTGAGATACGGTCATTCTGCAGAGTCCTGCAATTGACAGGGAAAGCTGGAGTTCCAGTCAGGAGACCCCCCAGGACATAATTAAAACCTGGAAAGGACATTCACCTTTCTAGGTGGAAAGCCGGCCTCAGAGAGCTCCTTCTGTTTCAGATTACCTACAGCAAGAGAGGTTCTGCTGAAACCACCAGGCCCGATTTAGGTCTCCTGCAAGTAATGGGTTCTAGCTGGCTATTTAGGCAAAGAGGAACCTGGGACAAAGAAGCTCTGTTGGACTTCCAAAGAGCCCAGGGCAGGGTGTGGTGGCTTCTGGGAATGGTATCCTGGGTGTTCCCCAAATCCAGGGTCCAGTGTCATTCTTGTAAAGTCTGTGCCAACCCTTACAGCCCCTATGCAGAGGGCTGCACAGATGCTTCCTAGACAGTGACTGCCCCAAGTCTCAAGATTACACCTCAATACAATGGGTTAGGATCTTGGGGGTCAGATCTACGCTCCCCGTAGGGGATCTAGTTGGCCAGTCTTGGACCCATCTAACTGGAACGATCTGATCACATCTCACTGTGGAGATACAAAGCAGCAGTAGCAGGAAACAGTTCCACACAGCTCCGAGTGCATTAGTGGGAGCAAGTAGGGAGGGTACATGCATGTGAGCGTGCGGGTGTGTGCAAGCATGTGGATGAATGTGGGAGCCAGAGCAGAATTCTGTATGTCTTTCTCTATCATTTTTTGCCTTATTGCCTTGAGACAGGATCCCTAAATGAACAAGAAGGTCTCCTTTGCAGCTAGGCATGCGGCCAAGGGAGTTCTTGGGCTCCCCCTGCCACTATGCTCCCAGTGTTAGGCTTACCAGCCCTCATGGTTATGCCTAGCTTTCAATGTGGGTGCTATGGCTTCAAACTCATGTCCTCCTGTTTGTACAGTAACCTCTTACCCACTGGACCGTCTCCAAACCCCAGCCTGAGTTCTTTTCCGAGATCTAACTTAGGTGACACTCAGATTCTTGACAATGTCCCAGAAAAGAGTTCGAAGCAGATGAATGTGAAGCAGAGCTTTAATTTACTACGAACAGGTTCTAAACACAGGTTTAAGCATGAGCATTAGGGAGAATGTTTTAAATGATAAGAATTCTTTCCACGTTTGGTAGAGAGATACGCTGAGGGGGACTTTAGCTCCTTAAATAATGCTGTGGGGGGAGTTGGGACAGGAGATCCTACAGCAATGGGGAGAAAAATGTGATTTTTTTATGCTTATAGACTTTAGAGGGGAGGGTCTCTGAGTTTAAGGGTGTGTGTGTGGGTCTCTGAGGTTAGCAGATTAGTAGAAGAATATACAGCCGTCATTATGAAATTAATCCTGTAGTCCCGCCCTACCTAGGGGTTGTTCCGTGTTAGGAGTTCAGCAGTTTAGGGAAGGTACTAGATAGGATGTCAACAGTCAGTCTAGTGTGACTGATCCCCTCTGTGGAGGCACCCTCTGAGATCTCCCAGACAAAGCAGGCTTATGGAAAGCATAGCACACACCCAAGTGTGGGCTGCTCAAGAGTCACATTTTGGTAGCTTTTGAAGTCACATTATTGAAAGGGTTTCTAAGTGACTCTCTCCCCTTTCCTCTGTTTTCTTCAGTGAGCTCACAGGGCAGCTTCTGAGTCTGGATGGGATTCCAGACTGCTCAGGAAAAACCACCAGGTCATGAGGTTTGCACAAGGAAGCTAAGACACTTTTACTGTAATGAATCTTTCAGTCATGTTTATAGATTTCCAGAAATTGTAGGTTAATATCTGGGAAAGGAGAAGGTCATACTCAAAGGGCCTCTACTCTTAGTCCCTAAGCATGGTCTGTTGCTATTTTAACATTTTTATTTAAAATATCTCTACATAAAAGAAATATTATTTCTAAGGAGACAATCATATGCCAACACATGTTGTTATTAGCTGTATAGAAGTTTTCAACTTTTAGCAGGTAGAAGACATCAAGGAGACCCTGGAGTGAGGCCCCCTTTCCTTTCCCATGCACCCTTAAGTTCCCCTACCTAAATCTGGATCTGACCCCAGCAAAGTACAGGCGCTATTGAACAAGTGAGTCTTACATACAGACACACCCACATACAGCACATGTACATAGACAGCATAGAGATGTATGTACATATACATACCTACAAACACACATGACATGCACATACAGACACATACACTCCTAACTTATTTAGTGAAAATGGTACCCATGTGTGTCTTTCCAAAATCATCTATGTTTGCATGTGCTTCTGCTACAGTACAGCTGTTGATGCATGGTACAATGAGTTTCTTAATTTTTGTTCGGTGCCCAAGAGTCTTGTCAACAATGTGACCTCTTTACAGTGTTCAGTTTATATAGTCAACACCATCCAGGTAAACTGTGCACCCCAGTCCCCTTCCTTCTTCTAAGGACTGCCCAGGTCAGTGTGTGTGCCTGGCAAGTCACACAGAGGACAAAGAGACCACTTTAGACTCAGCAGCTCCCTCTTCAGCCTGAAGAGCTTCTTTCCAAGCCAAGTCTTGCTGGTGTCCCTGTGTAGTGAAGTATTTCCATCAACGGAAGTCAAGCAGGCTGTTATGGCCTATGCCCCACCTCACCCTCACCATTCACACACTAAAGCTCCAACTCCCAGGACCTCACAATATGATTATGCTTAGAAATAAGAACTTTAAAGGGATAAGTTAAGCTGAGGCCACAAGAGTGGGCCCCCATTCAATGTGAATGGTGGTCTAAAGAAGATAGTAGGGAACAGGACCCTAAGGACATGGCAGAGGGAAGGGCAAGTGCCCACGTGCAGAGGAGACAGCCTCATTAGAAATCGACGACACAGAGACCTCGGATTCTACGGACTCCCAGCCTCTAGAACTGGGAAGTCCAGTTCTCTTCTTTAAGCTACCTCACCTGGAATGACAGACCTCATAAACTAACAATACCAGTAATGACAATCACAATTGTGTCAGAGGGAAAGGAAGTCATTACTTGTTAAGCAGCCACACCTATAGATGGGCAGAGCTGGCACTGGTTCTGAAGCTGACAGGTGTCTGTTATCACTTCTGCAGCCAGACCTGGCTCCAGCAAACCAGCCGTCCTGGTCTCGTTCCTGTTGCAGTGCTGGGATACCCTGTCAGAAGCACTGTTGAGGAAGAAATGGTTTTGCTACAGTTATGGGTGCAGGAAATGGAAGCAGCTAGTCACATCCAGTTGAGAGCAGAGAGAACGACCGCAGGCTGGATTGATGAGCTCCAGGTTCAGCGGGAGACCTTGTCTCCAAAACTAAGGGGCAGACAGATGGTGGAAGACAATTGTTGACATTGACATCTGGCATCCACATGCACTATACACACCCTCATGATCACACACACAGAGATTACACATGTACTAAACATGTATAATTTTTTCCTTATTGCTGCTTGCTGCTCCCTAAACAAGTTCTTGTCCCACTATTAACATTGGCATCTGCATTGTATCTTCAGTGTGTATAGGAGATTGTGCAAATGCTATATGCAAATACCACCCAGGGACTTAAACATCTGGACGTTTTGGTTTTCTCAGTAGCCCTGGCCCCAACCCCTCAAATGTGTCCTACATGAATCACAAAGGCATAACCAGGCACACACTAGTGTCACAGCACCCACTGTAGAACATAGCCACGTCAGAATTTCCCCTGCGCCCTTCTAAGCCTACCTCACCCATCCCTCCTACTGAACTTTGGATGAATGTTCTCAAAGGTAGTGTGGCTGAATTGACTCAACACGTGTGCATGCTCACTGCTTCTAAGGTTCTGCATGGGGAGATTCAAGTATTTGTCTGCTCTGTTATTTGTGGATATTTGGGTAGTTCCTAAGTAATGCCGTGGTCGTCCTAGGATGTCTTTCAGTGAATGTATACTGTGTAAATACCATGAGTGGAATTGTACAGATCTTTTCATCCATTTTGGATGGACACCTAAAAGCAAAGCTGTTGGTCAAGTTCCTAAACTTTTAGATAATTTAAGATCGCTTCCCAAAGTTGTATACCATTTTATACTCCTGCCAACAATGTATAGGTTCCCAGTGTCTCCACATCCTTGCCAGCATGTGTTTTCGCCTGACTCTCTTTTCATTAAGCGTCGTGGATAAGGAGATCTCATTATGATGCACTGTCATTTTAAGTCTTCCTTGAGGTAACAAGGTTGAGTGTACTCTCAAGGTATTTGTTAGCCACTCAGAGATGCTCTTTTATGAAGTTTCCACTTAAGCCTTTAATGTTTTCTTTCCCTGTTGAAGTAAGTATTTGCTTTTTTTTCCTTTTTATGGTCCTAGGCCCAAACCCAAGACTTCATGTATGCCAAGTGAGTGCTTTGCCACTGAACCGTGTTCCCAGCTTCTCTACACCCTTCTTGTTGATTCCCAAAACTTCTTTATATATTGTAGATGCCTGACCTTTATTGAACATATGTGTTGTAAATATTATCCACCAGGTGTGCATATGTGCATTCCTTCCTGCCTTCCTCTCTTTTTCTCTTTTTCTTTCTTTCTTGGTGAATTTGGCATGCCGGCACATGTATACCATATGGAGGCCAGAGGTCAATGTCAGGTGTCTTTCTCTATAGCTTTTCACTTTATCTTTGGAGATAGATTCTCTTGCTTAACCTGTAATTCACTTTTTCAGATGGACTGACTTCCCAGCAAGCCCAAGGGCTCCATCTTTTTCCAGCTCTGGCCATTTGAACTGGAACTACACACAACCACCGCTCCTGGCTTTTTATGTGGGCACCAGGGAACCAAACTCAGATCCTCATGTAAGCACAGCAGGTACTGTACCACTGAGCCTTCTCCCAGCCTCAGCTTTTACTCTATTAATCTTTTAATCTATTAATCTTTTAAACATAAATTTTAATCCATTAATCTTTTAAACATAAACTTTTAATTTTACAATAGTCACCTTTTTCATCTTTTTTCTTCCTTTCCTCCTTCCCTCCTCTTTTTCCTTTTCCTCCTCTTCCTCGTGGCTGTTGTTTTGCTCCTTTATCCTTGCCTTACACAGTTTCTTAGAGGGAAGTCAGAAGTTGCCGGCACACAGTCTTCACAGACACTAACTTTACCGTAACATTTAAACACAGTGGCAACTTCCTGTCCCAGAGACTTGCCCTTCCTGGTGCCTCTGCCTGAGCATCTGTAGGTGACAATCAAATGACGACCCAGCGCCCTGTTTCCCACGGTCAATGAGTTCATCTCTGCATGTATGTTCAAAGAGGAGAACAGCCCAGCCGCAGAGATCCAACCTTGTGGTCTGTTCCCTGAGTCAGTCTGAGACTGGGTAGGAAAAACAGAGCACCTGACCACTTCCCATGGGGATTAGCTGCAGAGGGAGGGGAGAGGCTGCATGATGAAAGAGTTGCAGGCAGGAGAGGACTGGAGAAGCCGTGGAAGCCTGAAGGGCCTCGGATAGGCACCAGAGGTGCCGAGTGCAGCTAATTGGTGTTACTGCCACAGTCTATCCTAGGCTCCCAGTTTAGCTTAGCAACAGCAGGGATTTAACCTTCGTATTGTTGGAGGCTGCGGAGTGCAAGTTATGATTCTACTGCAGGCTTCCTGCTTTGTAGAGGGTGCTTGTCTAGGAGTCCTCTTGTGGTGGAAGGGCTGAGGAGTCTCTCTCCTTTTTATTGTTTTCGATGTGGATGTGTGAGTCTGTGTGTGCATGCGCACAGCATGTGGCAGGACACGCATGTGGAGAGCAGAGGAAAACCTCAGATGTGGGTCCTCACCTTGTTTGAGAAAGTCTCTTCCTCTCTCTACAAAGAATTTCTTCTTCCTTCTTCTCCTCCTCCTCCTCTTCTTCTCCCTCCTTCTTCTTCTCCTCCCCCCC
>LOJH01004383.1:0-10298 GCA_001685095.1 Ellobius talpinus | reverse complement strand
GAGAGAGAGAGAGAGAGAGAGAGAGAGAGAGAGAGAGAGAGAGAGATGTGTGTAGGTGCTCTTGGATGTCAGGAGAGGGTGTTGGATGTCCTGGAACTTGAGTTACAGTTGGTTATAAACAGTCCCCTGTGAGTGCTGGGAACTGAACTCAGGTCGTCTAGAACTGCAGCAAGTACTCTAAATGGCTGAAATAGCTTTCCAGCCCCAAACTCTCTTCTCTATAACACACCCAGCCTCAGGCATTTTCTTATAGAAACAGAAAACTAACAGGTACAGCGGCGGCGATAGTGGAGGGTTCCCAGGAGCATCTTGTTTGTGAGTCCCAGTTTCCATCTTACCGTGCTGGTAGGTTGCTGACCGCCTCTTGACAGAACCTATGCTTTGCCCATATTTTCCAGTCACCTCTGATGTGTCAAGTCCACAAATATCTCTGGAGAAACACCTTCCAAGTTCTCGTCCCTCCCCCCATGCCTCACTAAAGAAGCTGTTGATCACCCAGGCAGAGGGCACGGTATTGGGAGTAAAAGTAGACATTGTGAGTTGGGTGATGGCACATGCCTTTAATCCCAGCACTCGGAAGGCAGAGGCAGGCAGATCTCTGTGAGCTTGAGGCCAGCCTGGTCTACAAAGTGAGTTACAAGATAGCCAGAGCTACAGAAAAACCTGTTCTCAAAAAAAATTAAAAAAAAACAAGGAAGAGGAAGGAAGGAGAAGGAAAAGAAGGAGGCAGAGGAAGAGAACAAAGATAAGGACAATGACATTGTGACCTGGTTTCCATCCTCCAGGCACTCACAGACCCCATATGAGCATATGAGCATCTCCTGGGGGAATCCCAGACATCAGTAATGACTTTGCACACTGCCAAGATCCTCCATTCCTGTTGCTGGGAATGAGTCCCTCCACATAGCTCTCACTCAGAGAACAGACTGACCACAAGACTTACCAAAAGCTTGTGAACATATTTAAAAACTGCCACAGGGGGACAGTGGTCTCACTTGGGTTCAGATAACAGCAGTTGGGTCCTGTGAGTTACCACCTCTTCAGCTTAGTCTCTCTAACATGGTGTGGTGATGACTTTCTGTGCCATTATATGCCATCCTAGGAATGGAATCTAGCTGGACCACTTCATGTCTCCAGGACTCAGTTTCCCTGTCTATGCCATTTCCTATCTCCTAGGGACATGGCACAAGGAGTGGTGACCTATAAATCTGGCAAGCGCAGAGATGTCTGTTTGCTAGGGAAGGCAAGAGTGTTGAAGGGGCTCTCAGCTGAAACTGAAGCACAGGCTGGTAGGAGGGCTTCTTCCCCTTCACACACGCTCTTGCAACCCCACAGAATATTGTCTTGGCCTTAGTTATTTGGGTAAGAAAACTTCTGTGAACACACTAAGAATTTGGATGCATAGAAAGTATCCATCTATTCCTAGTATCGAACCGTGACTCCAGAATGACGTCATGTACTCTTCCACTGTAACCACCATTGCCTGGTGTGACAAACTGCCAGAGGGAGAGCCACTGTGCAGAGCTGCAGCAGGGTGGAGGGTTCTGACACTGTCTGTCTGTCATTCTGGGAGATAGAGCAGACAAGACCTTTCACCTGCCGGAAGATCAAAGCTCAAAGGCTAGCTTGCCACTGGACCCTAGTAGGACCAACTTAGACCCAGGAAATGACACTAAGCCTGCCGGTGCTATTGGAGGAGCAGAGGAACTGCAGCTGGCTCAGCACCATGGTCAAATGTGACAACCAACTTAGGGCTGACACCATAGGCTTGGGGGTGTGATAGGACACATCTATTCCTTAGTTACTTCCGTCAGACTCCTCCCATGGGAGGGCAAGGATCCCTACCCCCACCCCATTCAGTTTGAGGCCTCTGCATGGAAGCCATGTTCCCAGGATACCTCTGTCCCAGCTGGGTGGATGGCCGGGTGTGCTTTTCTACTTCTAGACTTCGACAGACCTCAGTGTGAAGCAGTCAGGTGGAGGACTGAGCCTTGATCTGCCTAGATCAGAGGACGGCGTGGGGTCCTAGATAGCTCGAGTTGCTGTGTAGCAATCCATCTAGACACAATGGCATAGATTAAAACAGCCAAGCTGTTGCCACATGGGATCATACCTGGTTGGAGCTGGATGACAACTGGGGCCTGGCAGTCTGAAATGCATTGTTGCTTGTGTGCTTTGAAGAGAAGGCTCAGATATTCAGGGCTCCTTCTCCTTCTCTAGGGTCTACACTCCAGGGTGAACAATCTTCTTCTGGACACTGAGGCATCTAAGGGAGGGTTCTGAGAGACAGGCATGAACCAAGATGCCATCTTTCCTTCCTTACAGAGATGGCTAACTCAGGAGGCACTTTCTATGGTACTGGTGACAGACGAAGCCTCTGGTTTGCAACAGTCCAGAGCCGTGGAAGGTGAAGAAGTGATAATGAGAGCAATAGATCAGCTCAGAGGTGGCCAGCGTGGAGGAGAAGTGGGGGCAACTTGTAAGTGGCAGGAGGCCTGGCTGAGGATTTGGAACTGGAACGGGGAGGAGAAAGTCTAAGGGAGAGCACTGGGGAGGACATGAGCCCATCAAATCGGTTCACTGGTGTGAAAAGTCCCTTCAGAGGTTGGAAAGGTAGCTCAGTGCTTAACAGCATGGATTGCGTGATTGCTCAGGTTCAATGTCTGGTGCCCACTTCAGGCAGCTCGCAATCACCTGCAATTCCAGCCTCAGGGAGCCCCTGGCTCCCCAGGGCACCTGTGCTCATGTGCACACATACCCATACACAGACACACATGCCTGACTTTAAAAGTATCTTCACATCTCTGTCTGGGATTTCCTCACATTTACTTGGTTGTTGATGTGTGTGGGGCCATGAACGGGTGTGTACCTGCTGTGGTGTGCAGGTGGAGGGTAGAGGGCAAACTGAGGGAGTTGGGTTTTTCCTGCCACACTGGGTCCAGGCTGTCAGGCTTGAAGGGAAGTGCCTTTACCAGCTGAGCTGTCATTTCAGCCCTATTTTGGGTTTTTATTTAAAAATGAAAAACAAACAAACAAAAACATGGACTGTGGTTAAGGAATGAATATTCATGTTCTAGAATATTCCTAGAGCTGGTGCCAAAACTCTCAGTATGACTGTATTTGGAGCCAGGCTTCAGGGAGGTGATTAAGGTCAGATGAGTTCATAAGTGGAGTTTCAATATGATAGGGCTGGTGCCTTAGAAGAAGAGAAAGGGACACCAGAGGCCTGCCCCTCAACTCTGTGCACCTAGGACAAAGGCCATGTGAGGCCACAGTGAGAAGGCAGCCACCTGCCAGTCACAGAGAGGGGCTCCCTGGGACACTTTGATCTGGAATCTCCAGCCTCCGGAAGAGTAAAGCTACAGTTCCATTGTTGAAGCCACCCAGCCTGTGGAACTTTGTCCTGGCAGCCCCACCACAGACGGACACAGCTGTCAGCTTACTTTTTTATGTTTGCGTTTCTTTGAGAGCCTCTTTATTCTGAGGTGGTTTTATATAGCCACTAGGGAGTCACAGGACTCTGTGTGAATCTATCAAATGCAGAGTACATAGGCTCCAGGCTACCTGCTTCATGTGCCCTAGGTGAGGATGACCTCTACCTTGGCAAACCACAGGCAAAAGTGTCCTGAGAAGCTGGTTGTGAGTGGTAGACCCCCTCACCACCAACAACCATGCCCAGGCAGAGGCCCCATCATTGCGTTTATGAACTTAGCTTGCAGTGAACCAAGCAGGTAAGGATTTGGATTTGGGAGACACTGCTGACAAGCCATAGGGCATGGGAAAGTTACTTCAAGTTGTCTGAGCCTCAGTTTTCTCCTGCATAATATGAGGGGAACAACATCATCACCTCCTGGGGGTGCTGTGAGGGCCCAAAGAGCTTGCGTACACCAAACATTTAGCATGGCGTAGCATAAGACAATGCAACCCAGAGCTTGCTGGGTGTAATCACTAAGTTCCAAATCAAGACCAACCATTGTGAAGCAGCCTTTAAGAATGAATATTGGAGGGGAAAAGCGTGGCTTCTCATCAGCTCTCACTTGAAGACACTATAGTGGAGGGCATTGACTAAACTGCCTGCTTCCACTGCCTGCAGGGGCCACAGTAGCAGGGACCACCCAGGCCAGCTGCAGGAGCTGTGCCTGATACTAGACGGAGACCCCTTGGGGGTGGCTTTCTGGATTGTTAGCTTTTCTAGTCTTGCTACAAAGACTAGAAAATCAGTTTTCTACGAGGAGAAGCTTTTTAATTTTTAGCTAGTACAAAACTGCAGAGACTGCACAAAAGCAGGGCGAGGTGGCCATTTGTGCCTCAGACGGCTCGGGAAGGTCTCCATGGGACAGGAAACATCTTCACCAAGTTCCCCCTTGCTACCCTGAGGTAACGGTGGAGGGATGAGGGAGAGAGATCTCCGTGGAAGAGGAGGCCGTGTTTTGGCGGGAAGACAAACCTTCCATTCACCCTGGGTGGTTTTCGGAGGTTGTGACAGGAGGTGAGGCCACGTGCTCAGAAAGCAGCTTTTAGCATCCACTGTCCCCTCTGCTCTGCACGTCGGTTCTCGGCCACTTCCCTAAGCAAAATGTGCCTTCAAGGAAGATCCCAAGCCCACCTCCATGGCAGTGAGTCCTCCTTCCCATGGGGCTTTGCTTTCTGCGGAGCAAAGGCCCGTGGAGCCCGTGGAGAGAGCTTTCGTATTTCCATCTCCGGCACCAGCTGGCAGCTGTGACAGGATTCCAGGCGATGACCTCATGAACCTGTACACTGTCATTACCATCCCCAGCACTGCCAGCCAGAACAACAGAACTCCCACTTCAGCGTGACCTACTTCTGGCTCTGAAATCACACTCCTAGACGGCTGCCTCCCTCATTCCAAAGCACGTGTTGCAGGGAGAACACATTAAGGAGTATTTGTCCCTCACATCCCGCTGAAAGCAAAATTACACCGCAAGCAATCAGAGCTAAGTGTGGGGGTTGTAGAGAGAGAGCAATGACTTCCATGGGGGCAGGAACTGCTCTCCGGGGAGTGAGCAGACACACACTGCCAAGGAATGGAGATATGGGATGAACTGCTCAGCAGCACTGCTCCTCAGACAGAGATTCAAAATGGCGCCACACCGCGTGCTACTTAGGATTCTTGATGTGAACAGATCTCCAACTGGATGGATATATTTTACATAACACATTGATTAGATTCGCCTAAGGATGCACATAGTCCAGCTATGGTCTGGTGCTAGTGAGAGGCTGGGAACCCAGGAGCTGTTTCTCAATCCACTGGGCTGGATACCTCAGCAGCCCCATCTGGAGGAATCCTGGAGAGTCGCTGGTGTTTTGTCCTTGCACAGAAGCCAAAGAAGATGGGTGCCAAGGTCAGCAGCAGAATGGGAAGAACACATTTATTCGCAAGGAACAAAGGCAGTCTGGGAGAGTTGATACATGTCTTACTGGGAGTTTAAGGCCGGCATGATCTACAGATGGAGCTCCAGGCCAGCCAGGGCCATATAGTGCCGTTCTGTATTCAAAACAAAAACAAAACAAACAGAACACCAAGGCAGGCAGGTGAGGTCCTCTGAGCTCTTTCTGTCTAGGCTACTGTTACTGACAGGTGCTGTCCACTGGTACTTTCTCACAGACCTGCCCTGTCTCTTAGTGGACTCTAGATCCAATCAAGCTGATCATCACCCAGTGAGAGCCCAAACTGTGTAACCTCACGAATCCTCTATGGACTGTGATCTCAACATCCCAAACTGTGAGTGATCGGAGATGGAGGGTCTTTAAAATAAGGTTGTGGGTGGATCCTAATCCAGGCTGGCCATAGGAGTCGTAAGGGAGGATGACTGAGTTTGAATCTGAACCCAGAGCCTGGTGTTGAAGGATTCCTGCCCATGGGGTACCTTTGAGAGCTGGTGGCCCTTTAAGAGGTGGTTCCTCATGGGAGCTTTGCTACTCTCTGAGGGTGTTGGAAGAAAATGGAACCTGCCCCTTCTTCTCCCTTTCTTTGGGCCCCAGGATAAAAGAAATATTTGCCCCACCCTTCTACCTTGATGTGCTGCCAGGGGCTCAGAGCAATGGGCTACCTGACCATAGCCTGACACCCCCCTAACTGAGCCATAGTGACCTTTTCCTCCTCCTTTATTGGCTTATTGCAGAGACTTGCCACAGGAATAGAACTCTGGCTAACAAAGGAAGGTCGGACACATGGGAAAACAGCAGCAGGGCACATACAGAGGGCAGATCATGTGAACAGGTAACAAGAGGGCATCTGTCTGCAAGCCAAGGGGAGAGGCCTCCCACAAGCCAATCTCGTCAACACCTTGGTCTCAGGTTTCCAGTTTCCAGACCTGTAAGAAAGTAAATTTCAGTTATTTAAACTGCTCAATCTGTGGTATTTTGTTATGTGAGCTCTAAAAAAATACATATACCAAAAAAATTGATTTCTTTTAATTAGCTACCTAGGATAAGTCAGCTGGTTTCCATTGCTACTGCTGGTGCTGGGAAGTGCAGAGCCAAATGACCAGTTGGAGCCATCACAATGACGAGTGAGTCCACTTTGGAGGAATATGATACCTGATCAGGCTAGTTGTGTGGGTATTGAGGGGTATGGAGGGTGGGGGTGTGGTGAGGGATATGCAGAGTGGGAGGTATGAAGAGTGTGTCTGTTTGTCTGTCTGTCTGTCTGTCTATGTATGGAAAATTGGGGATATGGAGAGTGAAAGGCATGGAGAGTGAAGGGTGTATTCCTTGTGGAGAAGGTGACTCCAGGGTACAGAAAAGATTTGGTTTTTCTCTAGATCCCCATATTCTAACCGAGGTTCACTGCTATGAGTAACATCTGGGACACTTATCTTCTAAATTGTGTGATGTGTTCTGAGACAGAACTGAAGGGTGTCCACACATCTGCCTTTCACTAAGGGACACATGAGGGACATTTTTATTTTTAAATTTGTGTGTGTATGTGTGTATATGTGTGTTTGTATATGTATGTGTGTATATGTGTTTGTGTATGTATGTGTGTATATGTGTTTGTGTGTGTGTTTGTGTGTGTATGTGTGTATATGTTTGTGTGTATGTGTGTATGAGTGTGTTTGTGTGTGTATGGATATGTGTATTTGTGTGTATGTGTGAGTGTGTGTGTGATGTGTGTGTATATGTGTATATGTGTGTTTGTGTGTATATGTGTTTGTGTATGTATGTATGTGTGTATATGTGTTTGTGTGTATATGTGTTTGTGTGTGTATGTATGTGTGTATATGTGTTTGTGTGCATATGTATGTGTGTATGAGTGTGTTTATGTGTGTGTGTATGTATATGTGTATGTGTGTGTGAATGTGTATGTATGTTTGTATGAGTGTGTTTATATATATGTGTATTTGTGTGTGTGAGTGTGTGTGTATGTGTGTTTGTATGTGTGTGCAGGTGCCCATGAAGGTCAGAAGAGGGCATTGGATCCCTTGGAACTGGTTACACAGAGCTAACGCACAGAAACAGGAAGGGATTGCTGGTGTGGAGCTGGTTTTCTCCTGTTACCCCTTTCGGTCAGGCTGCCCTCCCCCACATGGCTCTGCCCACATTTAGAGTGGGCCTTTCCTCCTCAGCCAAACCTCTATGGAACCACCCCCACAGACACCCCTAGAAGTGTGCTTTCTAGATAATTGGAAATGCAGTCGAATTGACCATCATGATTAGCTATCACACCACCCAGCCCAACCTGGCTCAGGCTCCAGACACTCCTGCAGGGGACCCAGACTCCTGAGGAGAAGCTCAGCTGGGAAGTGATGGCTGGAATCCACACACTGTGAGGGCTGCCAGCTGCTCCAGACGATGTCCGATGTCCGTCACCCCACAGCACGGCGCTGAACACAGTTAGTATGTCAAAGCTTCCTTGGTTCCAGAATGTTTTCCAAGCTTGGTTCTGTGTCTTGGCCCCCTGGTCCTCTGATTACTCCTTTCACTAGGCACTGGACCCCTGAGGCGCATATTGATAAAAACAACCACTTCCAAGAACAAAGCCCGCGTGATAAGGAGTGCCCTGCAGAGGAAGCAACTCCCAAGAACTCTACTCTCACAGCAAGGATACTGCTGAGGGCTGAACACAGGGCCTTGCAATTCGGAGCACACTTGCTGAGGTGAGCGCTCCTGAGCACAGGACCTCAGATTTGGAGCACACTGCCGAGAACATTCCTGAGCACATGACTTCAGAGTTGGAGCACACTGTTGAGGGGAGCACTCCCAAGCACACAACTTTAGAGCTGGAGCACACTGCTGACGGGAGCACACTTGGGATCATTGAGCTCAGGGTGGCTGTCCCTCGCCTGCAGACTTAAGGATGGGAGATACCATCCCAGAGCAGGGCTCCCAGGATCCATGAGATCAGGGGTCAGGCAGTAGCACTTAGGGGTTCCTCACCTTGATTCCTCAAGGTGGGTGTGATTAGCTAATGGGTTCTAAAGTTCCAAACAAGGAGAAAGGCACAAGCGTCCTGATTTTCAGAGTTGTAGGGAACAGTGGAAGAGGTGTTCTCTGGGGCCCAGGAGGCAGGCAGCTGGTAAGACACTGCCTATATTTGAAATCAGAAGCGTAGGGCATGGTTTCAAATACAGTGTCTACTGCAGGACAAATGGATTAGCAGATATGGCAGCCCATACCGGGAAATGTTAGTCAGCCATAAAGAAGAACCATGTACCCGTACATGCTTTGACACGGAAGAACCTCAAAACCATCATGCTGGTAAAAAAAAAAAAAAAGTCAGGAACAAAAAGAAGTGCATTCGTTTGTGTGATTTCATTTCTAGGAAAGTCGGTTTTCTGGGAGAATCCATACAAAGCACATAAGTCAGTTTTCTATACTTATAATGAAGCACCTGAAGCTGTGTGTTTTTAAAAGATATGCATTTTTTTCTAGCTCACAGATGTGGAGGCTGAAAACCCACGGCCAGGTGGCTCCATCCATATTGCCTCTGCTGAGAGCCCCCTTGGCTGGCAGATGGCATTTGAGGGGAGCTTGTGAAAGAAAAAGAGGTTGCATGGTAAAAAGGGGAACCAGAGGAGGGTCAATCAGGCTCATAGAGGCTTCATCTTTTAAAGGTCTACCCCCTGCTGGGTGACAAGCCAGACCCAAACTACAGCATGAGGATGGACAGGCTAGTGATGAAGGGAGGGCGTGGGCCCGGGAGCCGTTAGCCCAGGCTTTCGTTCTGTGGTGACAGAGGGGTCCTTGAATTAGATAGTGACAATGATTGTGCACCCCTGTGAAGACACTGGGAACGACTCACTGGACACTTGAATGTGAACAGTTTGGATGTTCACCAGGTCAGAGTTTTAAAGAAGCAGATGCAAAACCGGCTATGGAAGGCCATGGCTGTCTGTCCCCTTTCCAGGCCTAAGCCAGTGTCCCACAACTTAAGAGCTGGAGAACTAGTCAGATCATCCTTGCTGGGCCCCTGAGGACAGTCTCGGACGACAGCTCCCCACCTCTTGGTGAGTGCAAACAGTCATGACTCATTTAGCCCTTCCAAAAGGATCATGATATTTCACTCGGGTGACCCTAGCATGGAAAAGGAAGCCAGCCAGGCTTTTCAGGAGACTATTGGGTCTGTGCACTAGGCAGATGATCTGGACTCTCTCTCTCTCTCTCTCTCTCTCTCTCTCTGTTGCACACGTATACAGGTGTGCATTCATGTTTGTACATTTGCATTTAGAGGCCAGAGGTCAATGTCAGTTGTCTTCCCCAATTGACCTCCACCTTGTAGTTTTAAAAAGTTCTCTCCCAGAATCTGGAACTCACCAGTTTAGCTAGGTTGGTAGCCAGCGATCTCTGGTATAATCCCCACCACTGGGATTACAGTTGTAGTGCCTCATGCCATGATTTTTATGGCTATGTCTGCTGTAGGAAAACCTACAGCCAGTAGCCCTTAAGTTACCCGCCCACTGGGGCGTGGCCTCTTACACTATTTATGCTGACGTAAAGCATGCGTGCGTGCGTTGGTCTCTTTTCCAGCTGCGGGATTTGGTTGCTGTTCTCCGTTCCAGCAGAGGATATTGATTTGTGAGTCTACCCCTAAATAAATAACCATCTATTATTCTCAATTCTGAGCTAGCGTGGGATTTCTTTTAAGCATCCTTCATATGTCGAGGCTCAAATGCAGCCCCTATGATTGTGTGGCATGGGCTTTATCCTCTGAGCCATCTCTCCAGCCCTTGGCCTGGTTTTTGAGTGGTTAACTTGATCAGGCATTAGCCGTTGGCAGAACTCACAGATTTATTCCTTGACCCGTGGAAAGGGTTGATGACCAATGGACATCTTTG
>LOJH01004382.1:0-19822 GCA_001685095.1 Ellobius talpinus | reverse complement strand
AGAGAGACAGAGACAGAGAGACAGAGACAGAGAGACAGAGAGAGAGAGACAGAGGAAAGCATGGGGGACTTATGCCACCATTCAGTGTGGAGGTCAGAGGACATCTTCATGGAAATGGCTCTTTCCTTCCACCTTTAGAGCATTTGGAGAATTGAACCCAGGTTACCAGGTTCTTGTGGCAAACACCTCACTCACTGAGTACTGCAGTGTCTCTTTTGTATGAACCCGAACTCGAAAGCTTAATATTTCATTATCAAAACTTAAGCCTTTGACACTTTTCTGCATTTGATGCATTTATTCATTTTCATTGTTTGTTTTCTCAATTAGGTCTGCGAGGAAAGACACAGACAAAGTTCCTACCTTGAAAGATTTCTAGGAAAGTACAGGCTTTCTGGACTTCAAGGGTATATGTTGTCTTAGTTGCTTTTCTACTGCTCTGAAGAGACACCATGACCAAGGCAGCTTATAGCAGCAAGCATTCAATGGGACCTCGCTTACAATTTCAGAGGGTAGTCCTTTCTCATTTAAACCACCACATCTGGAATTCCAGAGTGCCGTTCTCACTTCTCCCTGGGAAGAATTTGAGGTTGCGGTCTAAGCAGTAAGCTTAACGTCCAATAATATTTCTTGGTTGGCATATATCACCAACTTATTTTCAGAAGTTTGTAAAACTCTGGGGTAAATATTAATCTGAAATTTTCATTGTCATATGCTATTTCATTTCCCACTGACAGGTTACAAACTATGAATTTCAAATATGGATAGAATCAGGACCTTCTAGAAATGGTGAAGCGAGGGAACTAACATGTGGCCATATGTCAATGATTCTGGGGCCAAATACTTGAGTTTACACATTTCATGTTTAGGGAGAGCTTGTGAGTCCTAGGAATAATGATTATGACTTTCCTATTAGTGAATATAATTTGCTGCAGATTCTTATATTGTGCCAGGCTTTGAAGTGAAGTGGAAAAGGTGTGTGCGTGTGTGTGTGTGTGTGTGTGTGTGTGTGGTGGCTGTTTCTTTGAAAGGATAAATTTGGACCTTAATAATAAATAGGAATGATTCTTTGATGATTAAAAAATAATGCCAGCAGAAAGAAGAACAAAGAAAAAGGAGAACAAAATATTTCAACTGCTTTCAATTGCTAGGTACAGTGGTCCCCATGTTACAAGTGTGGCTGTATTTCACCCATACAATAACTTAGTGAAGTAGGAGCTATTATCCTCATTTAGAGATGGGGTAAAACCCTCCCAAGGAGAGAACTTTCAACCCAAGGATGGCTAGTGGAATCTAGAGCAGCCTCTCCCAAGGGTTTTGAATGACTCCCATTCTGTAAAATAGTAGGAGTTTTTAGTACATTATGTTGGCTCAGGACATAGCAGCTTTATGATGGAAGTAACCATGTACTCCTTGGTTTCTGCTTCAGTTCCTTCCTTGCATTGCTACCTTGGCTTTCCTCAATGGTGGACTGTAGTCTGTAAGTTGAAATAAATGCTTTCCTTCCCCAAGTTGCTTTGGACATGGTGTTTACCACAGCAGCACAAACAAACCAGAAAATATACTTTGAAAATCTGTGGCAACCATTTGTATGTTGAGATTTAAAAGACAACAAAACACAACTAAACTAAACTAGGCTATCAGCTGGAAGAGTCGTCTCTTCTGCCAGATGACCGACCCCTACCATGAGAACATGACAGCGTGAGGTTCCGGTCTTCACAGGTTCTAGCCTCTCCGAGTGTGGTGAGGCCTCTGTGGATGCCTCATCAAGAGTGATAGCCCTCTTAGGGACCACAGCTGATATGGCTCTAGGATTTTGAAAATCTGGCAAATCTCCTTTGTAGCAAGGGAAGTCATGCATTGCGAAATTTGACAAAGCAAAAACAGTGAACAGAAAATCATCACTACAGGTCAGGTCTGAGGGGATCTGTGTGAGCTATGAAGTCCCAGTGTGTATCAAAGAATACAGGGCATAGCTGTTAGGCTCTGTGTTCATTAACAAAATGTGAGTAATGGCAAATAAAACATTTAATGTTTATTGCAGATTGTCAACACGTTGCAATTAGTTTGACTTTTATACTAATTAAAAGGTACTGTTTTCCTTGTACTTCCATGGGCCAGACTGAACAGTAGCAAACATCAATCCACAATGACCAAGAACCCAGATATAAGGCCCTATGTTGAGTTTGAGGTAATTATCACTGCGCTAATATAGTGTACTTGAGAACACTATAATTCATATGGGCACTAGAATGTCAAATAAAGATAGCATACTAGGAAAACAATTTCCACAATTAAAGGCTTGAAGGTCTGGTCATGTAGAGGAAAACTGTCTTCCTTACTGTTTGGAAGAAGGAACCAGAAATACCTCATTCTTACATGATTGTGATAGCAGCAAGATCTGAGGCATAAACCTGCCTTCAGATAATCCGCGTCATCCTTTAAATTTATTATGCATATGAGTTAGAATGTAAAGGTTCTCATTAAGTTGGACGCTTTCTGACAGTTGGTATGACCTTACTCCAACCATCATGTTCTCCTTCATTCGCTGCCAGACTTCTAACAAAGATAGTTTTCTCTTTCTCATATGTGTGTATGTGTGTGTATGCCTTATATATTACCAATAGCTGTCTATAAATAACTATATATCTATATGATTAAGAGCTATAAGGGCAGCTATCAACTCTTCGTTATTCTTTGTACATTTTGCAGCCTTGCTTCAGTTTTGACAATTACAGAGCAGCAGCTCATTTGAAGGTCTCTAATCTCCCAGCTGACCAGGGTAACAGGTCATCTCAAGCTGTTACCTCACCTCTCCACAAAGCTTCTCTCGTGTTTACTCTCCATTCATATTCCCTGGTTCACCTCTCATTTTGGCTCCCAAAGCATGGTATCCCCGGCTTCTCCCTGATGCCACTGTACTCAGCTTCTTACTACTGCCTCTTGCGATCCTTTAAATAGAGAGCTTTCTCGTGGTCCTTTCCTTGGACTTCTTTTCTTCACTGTCTTCTTCAGGCTGTCTCATTTAGCTGTGTAGACCCGGTTCTCACTTTAGCAGCAATGACATTCACATCTTCAACCCCAGCTTTACCTTCCTACAGGTTTCCTTCAGTCCTGATAGATCTGCTACATGACCCACAAATATCTTAAAAACTCAAAGTTCTGAGGGGATCAGGAAAACGTGGCACAGACACAAACGGGAGTTTATTTTATTTATGATTTTATTACATTTTTGTGTGGTATGTGTGAGGTGTGTATATGTGTGAATTGCATACACGGAGAGGTTAGAGGCCAAGGTCTAGCGTCTTTTATACTACTCTGCCCTTTCTATTCTGTAAATCAAGTTCCACTGGGATACATTAATCCCCACACACACTCACATACAGGTTGTCACCAGCTACTTCTGTGCTACACAGGAAGACTGAGGAGCTGTGGCATGAATGGCTAAGCCTCTTCTGAAATGTTATAAACAATCATTAAGTCTTCTTAGATGGAGACAAAATCTCACAGTGAACCTGAAGCTCAATAATTCAGCTAGGATCACTCACCAAGCAACTTCAGAGCTCCACCTGTCTCAACCCACATCTCCCCCAAATCATTAGGGCTACAGATGGCTATTACCACACCCAATTTCTACACGAGCGTTGAGGATTCAAACACAGGTCTTCGTGTTTGTGCCGCAGCAGACATTTCACTAACTGAGCCCCCCCCACAACTTCATAGTGGAATTTTCCTTAGCCATGAAGAAAAGTGAAATCATGACATTTTCTGGGAAATGAATGGACTTGGAAATTATTACCTTCAGTGAAATTTTCTGAACTCAGGAAGGCAAATAATATGGTTTTTTTTCTCTCTCATAAGGGTTCCTAGGTTTTAGTTTTTATAAATATGTGTTTGGTGTGTATGTGCATGTGTGCGTGTGTGTGTATGTGTGTGTATAAGGAATTATAGGCAATGCAACTAGAAAGGGTGCTGTGAGAAGAGAGAAGATGTCTTAAGGATGGAACAATTAAGAGGGTACTAGAATACCTGGGACAGGAAAGTAGGAGGGAGAACAGTGGAGACAGATGGGAACAGCAAGAACTGCAGACGGGAGAGGGAGAACACTCTGTATGAAAACGCCATAAGGAAACTCACTGCTTTGTGTGGCAGTTAAAAGGAAATGACCCCCCAAAAAATCCCAAAACTTTTCAGAGAACTGCAAGCTGTCTATGTGTTTAATGTGATCACCCCCAGCCCCCAGCTATCTACATGGAAATCCTTAGATTCATTCCTTCCCGTGAGTCTTTCCATCAGTGTGCTTCTGTGCCTCGTTATTGCGGTGCACGCTGAAACACCTGGTACAGCCCTGTCCGTCTGTCTCCGCAAAGGCCTCTTCGTACCAAACTCGTCTTCACGTGTTCACTCTGCAGTCTTTCCGACCCAGCTGTCTCTCTCTCTCTCTGCCCTCCCCCCCACATCACAGCCACAAGTTAATGCTTTTTTCCATACCCCAGAAAAGCTCGCATCGGTGTTAGCATAATTGCTGCAAGCCTCGCAGAGCACAGGCTTTATGTACAGAAATACGATTTTCTTTTTCTGAGAAGAAATCTGACTTCCAGTTAAATTCCTAGTCCTCCTGGAGGAAGCTTTCAGGTGTTTACAGACCTGTGTGCCCTGAGCGGCAGGGCTTAAGGCGCTTGTTGGGGTTGCGTTGGGTGCCATTTTCCTTCACTCCATGCTGCCGCTTCTGCGCTTGCCACTTGCTGTCTCCATTGCCTCCACCTCCTCCCAGGTTGCGAAAGTGGAAGAGAGAGGTATCTTAGGCTGCTGACTCCCCAGGGGCTGTGTTACTATGGTGACAGAAGTACTAGATACAAGGTCATCTTTTTGTGATCCTCAGCACTATGCCGCCCTCCTTCCTGCTTTTCCTTGTCTGTTCTGAATTCCAGGATTTTTCTGTCTTGGGGGAAGTTACAGCAGACTGGCTCTCACCGAGATTTTTAGTAGGGTAGATCCCAGCTAATTCACTTCACTTTGTATTCTTTTCTCTCTGTCTCTGTCTGTGTGTGTATGTGTGTGCATATGCGTGACACTAGTAGAGGTAGACCCTGATGGTTCATTTTCAGAGGGGCTTTGAGTCAAATTTGGTCCAACTTCAGATGAACAGAAACCCTACTAATGCCTTCTAGGCTAGCTATACCCACTGCCTCTCTGAACTCTGTTAAGCTCCTCACTACACCCATGTTCACGCGCGTGCGCGCACACACGTGTACACACACACACTACACACATACAAATTAAATATATTTTAATTTTAAAAACATGACATATTTTCTGATGAGTCTGTACTATTGAGTGTAGGGATCCGACAGAGATGCTCATCACTCACACATGTCCACCCTCCACCATTTGTGAAGAGGAAACACAGAGAAGAGATATGTGCAGACACAAGAGTGTCTGAGATACGGCCGGCTAGTGTAACATGAACAATGGGCGTGGGGTGGGGGCAAAATGTTTCCAAACATATTCCTTTAGCATGAAAAATCGAGTTTACCTTGGATGTTAGTTCAAAATTAATGTGTCAGTGTCCAACAGGAATCGCATTTCAGCACTGATGATAAATCGTTGTGGGATATTTATACACCATGTGAAGGTGGATTGCTGTGATTGGTGTAATAAAAAGCTGAATGGCTCATAGCTAGAAAGAGGTTAGGCAGGACTTCTGGGGACAGAGAGGACTCTGGGAAGAAGAAGGGAGCAGAAACAGAGGGTACAAGTTGGAAGAGAGGTAATGTCATGTGATAAAACGTAAATTTATATAAATGGTTAATTTAAGTTGTAAGAGTTAGTTAGGAACAAGCCTAAGCTATAGGCCAAGTTTTCATAAATAACTAGAAGTCTCCATGTCATTATCTGAGAGCTGGCTGGTGGGACAGAGAAAGACTCATTACGATAAATACTATGCTTGCCAGGCACCTTCCTAGACACACCACTTGAATGAGAGCATTCATTTATTCATTGGTAATATTGGTTTTTTTTTCATGTTTACTATGTGTCAGAAGATCTGTCAGCCACTAGGTGAGAAGCATGATGTATCTCAAAGCTTATCCATTAGTTCATGTGATGAAATTCAACATAATAACTAAGTCTGATCTTTTGAAGAGGGGACAAATTCTGACATATTAAGAGTTTTGTCTTAAGTATTACAAAATAAAAAAAGTAATTTTAGTTTTTTTTAAGTGGGATATTAAAGAGGTTAAGAGGGCTGCAGACAAGCTATGTCCCAATTTATTGAAACCAAGCAGGATAGCCAGTTCTGTTATGAAGTATCTGTGTCAATAAGGAAGTAATCTGCCTGTGGAGAAAGGCTGAGCCCACCACACTTTACAGGACCTGCTCTTTTGTGCATTTAAGAGCATTAGATATTGAAACTAAAGGGTCTATTAAGTTCTTTAATACCATGCAGCTCACACTAAACATGAACTTTTATCCCAGATGCAAATATATGAAGGCATCTTCTTGCAGCTGTAACAGAATCGCAGACCACGCCTCTGCTCCCTTCACTACACTTCTCCGGCAGACTTAACATTGGACTTCTTTTCAGTAATTCCATCCACCAGTCTGCATGTGACCCCCCACCTGCTGAGAATGCAATCCTGTCAGCTGAACACTGAAAGTGGAGGGTGTCTGTTTCTATGTAGGCTGCGTTCCAGAGAACTCCCTTTTCCATAAAGAGATGGTTTCCATGGTTAGCTCCTCATGGTCCTTCTCTCTCCTACATGGATGGAGAAGGCTCCCTGTTCTCTTTTCCACTTCCCTGACTGCACCCAGATTTCACGAACTATGAGTTAATCCTTCTTTTCTTCCCAAGTATAAACAGGCTGACTTCAAACAGATTACAATAGGTCACAAGGTTTAATGGGCACAGCGATAATCATCTAAATTACATTTCTAGGTCTGATGTGGTAGACAGATGTGAGGTTCACTTCACCAGCCCTTACTGTTAATCCACAAGGCTGGTGGTTCCCAGTGTGGCTGCCTCTCCTGGCTCCTGGAGGGGGTACCTCCCACTGACTGGTTACCAAAGGCAGCTGCATGAACTTTCTTCTCTCACACAGTGTCCATCGCTAATGGACATGAAAGTCAAATGGGGCTGCCACTCAATCACGAGGCGCATGCTTTTTGCTATCCGACTCCGCTGTGGTCCACAGTCCTCGGTCCAACAGTTGTCGCTGATGCTCACAGCCTGTTAAGACTTAGGAATTTTCACCTTAAAGAACCCGCCTCTGCATTGACTTCTAGTAGCATCTAGCAAAATTCCATAGCCAACTCCATGTTTTCAATTGTTTCTTGATTCTTTTTTAAAGTATGTTTTAAATAATCTATTTTTATTTTATGTGCATAGGTGTTTTGCCTGCATGCATGTCTGTGGGAGGGTGTTGGATTCCCTGGAACAGGAGCTACAGACAATTGTGTCTTGTGGGTACTGAGAATTGAACCCAAGTTTTCTGGAAGAACAGTCATGCTCTTAAACAATGAGCCACCTCTCCAGCCCCTGTTTCTTGATACTTAAGTTTAGAAGGAATAAAAAACATGGAATTATTCTGAAAAAGGAACTAAAATAACTTTAATTCTTAAAATTCAAAGGTAGACAATCTTTGGGTACTGACAGAGGGCATGCTGTCCTAAGATACTTTACATCCTAGCGTTTACAATTTGATTACATATGTCACCTTCTTATCAAAGAACACAATGGCATTTCTCCTGATACAGCAGGATGGTAGGATGCAATTAAAGCTAGAGCACTGCAAAAAATGAAATGAAACCATTCAAAATCTATCAATATGCCCAATATGTAGGGGAATATGATGTAATACCACTTATATGTAAAAATTCTCATAACTTACAAGATTTTGTTTTTTGAAAAACAACCCAGCAAAATAGGTCTGGACCATATTAAGTGGCACATTCAGTATCGTTGACATAAAAAGCGATAGAGCTAGCACACAAATCCAGGCCTTGTGATGACACATCCAGTCCATATGTATGAGTGTGTATTTATATATATACACATATGTCTATATATGTCTTTATATGTGCCTCTCTCTATATATTTCTATATATGTCTATATATGTATATGTATTGAATAATATTTTGTAAAATATAGTCTTCTGAGAGAATGCAAAAGTAATTTTAGAAAAAAAGAAACTATTTGCTCAATAAGGCCCAAATGGCAGAGCTTATAAGTAAATTTTACTTACTCAAATTAGCCTTCTAAAATGAGCAGAATCAGATGTACTGAACTTACTCAATAAGAGAGGTTGATCGTCAAAATAGCCACAATCATTACACTATTTCTAAAATCTTTGCTAGCTGTCAATAGTATGAAGTTTATAAAAGCCACAGATATGAGAAATATTTTGGGTTGATAAAGAAACTAGAAATCTAGCAACTCAATGGAATATGAATGCTATAAATAGAAAACAGAAATGGTTTACTATCACAAATTCTAGTTTTACAATATTTTACAAGACTTTTTCTGAAATATAGTAGCTTAACTAACTCCCATACATCAAAGAGAAAGAAAGGAAGGATACAAGGAAGTTAAGAAAGGAAGGGAAGAAGAAAGGGGGAAGAAGGAAAATATTAGAAAATGTTAGAAACCAGTTTAGTCCACATGGGAAACTGACATGGAACATGAGTGACCTCGTGGAAAGATCGCCAAGAATCAGAGACAGAATTAATTCTAGGAAAATCTTTTTAATGATACACAGACGAGACATATGCTTGTTAAACACTGCACGATTCCTTCACGACTAAATACTAAAAGGGAACAAAGATTGTTTGAAAATATTTATACAATATAATGATCTCAAATATAAATCTACTTCACTAATGAACGGTTACTTTATTTTCACTACTAACAATTTGGTTTTTCAAAAACCATTATGTATATGTTTGTGTGGCTAAGTGTATGTCTGTGTTCAGAAGCCTGAAGAGGCCAGAGTGGGTGCAGGATCCCCTGGAGTCACCAGGCAGCTGTGAGCTGCTGTGTAGGTGCTGGAATGAAACCTGGGTTCTCTGTGAGAACTGCACATTTAACCTGATTCATTTCTCCAGTTCCATGCATTCTTAATTTTCAAAGTCTGGGCTGACAAAATATAGCTGTTCCTTAAAAAAGCTTTTTTCAAAACTAGACATAAACATCAAAACAAACAAAATCAAGAAATCCTGCTACTGAATACTTCAATAATTTTAAATCTAACACATTGGCTGGCAGGTCTTGTACTTGAAATTTGGTGGCCTTTTCATCTTTTCTTTTGTTCTTGTTTAGTTTTAATATATTTAAATTGTATTTGACAAAAGCAAATAAAGCTAAACTAGTAATTTATGTCATAGGAACAATCATTAGAATGCTCAATGAGACATTTTGGTTATGAAAACTATGAAAGTTTTTGAAATTTTTAAAATCTTCAGAACAAAACCAGAAGAATATGTTTATTGTTTAGGATCACATTGGAATATCTGGATAATGTTGAGATAGATAATTAATAAGAACACATTGTATTATAAGAATACAAAACCAGTCAATATAAGGTTCACAATTGAGTGATGGAAGGACCACAACAAAGACTGTGTTCGTTTTCCATTTCTATAACAAACTCCTGGGGTAATCAACTTATTAAGATGAAAAGTATTATTTTGACTCAGAGCATCATAGCTTTAAAAGTTTTAATCGGTGGTTGGTTGGCCCTGTTGCTTTGGACTTAATGACAGTCTTACACAGTTGGGACATGTGAAAGAACAAAAGTGCCTAACACATAGCCAAGGGATGGCAAAGAAGAGAAAAAGACTCCCACCATCCCCTTCAAAGGCATGGATCAAATAAGCTAAAACCTCTCATTAGGTTCCATCTTACAATGGTCGTGTCACTTCTCAGTGGGGTCAAGCTGTGAGAAAGTCTTGTTGGCATTCGGGTCTCTGAGAGATACTGCAAAGCTTAGCTATAGCAGGTGTTTCTTCTGTTTTCTGGAAAAGAGTGTTTGTCTGGGAATAGTAACCAAAAACCAAACTGCTCACATGCATACAGGGCCTTATGAGGGGCTAAGAAATAGCCTTTCTTAACATCTGATAAATGGAGCACCAGAACTGGTTTCAGAAGAGAATGTGTGTGAGCTGCATAAACCTTAAAGTATTTATATATATAATATATTATACATACATATAAAATATGTCTACATATGATATATGATATATTATATGTATGTATAACACATAATATATTATACCATCACACATCATATAACATTGCAACATTATATAATATATTGTTATGCAATATATTGTATAAAATATGTTATTATAGAATATCATATAATTTTTTATATATTATATAACATGATTGATATATCACACACACATACATATATACACATGCAGAAGCAACCCTGGGAACTTCATAGATATGTAAAGTATTGGACTTTTCCCAAGGTCTGACATGAGGGGGGTCACTCATTAGTTCTAAGAAGTCTCCAAAGATTTCAACACATGTTCAAGTTTGAGAAATCATAGCAAAAAGAAAAGCAGACTGATGTGGGATTTCTCTCTGTATGCTGTGATTACCATTAATGAATAAAGAAGATGCTTTGGACCTGTAGCAGGGCAGAACTTAGTTAGGCGGGGAAAACTAAGCTGAATTCTGGGAAGAAGAAGGGCAGAGTCAAAGAGACACCATGGAGTCACCGATAGACATGCTGAAACTTTAGCTGGTAAGTCACAGCCTCGTGCTGATACACAGATTACTAGAAATGGGTTAAACTCAGATGTAAGAGTTAGCCAATAAGAAGTTAGGGCTAATGGGCCAAGCAGTGATTTAATTAATATAGCTTCTATGTGATTATTTAGGGTCTAAGCTAGCCGGTCGGCCGGAAACCAAAAAGTGGCCCCCTTCCTCGGGCAGCCAATGACAGCAGGGCCAGTCCTAGCCCCAGTGGCCCTGTGCTGTAGAGGGATGGATTCTTGAACATCTCCAATGAACATAAACAGTCAGAAACACTTAAAAGCCTACATTATATTCAAGTTGTGAACCCCAGAAAATGCTAGAGAGAAACTGAGTGGGCAGTTGTAGATGCAATCTCTGATCCTTTGTGCCATATAGTCCCTTTAAACCTCAGTGCAGGTGACTAGGAATGGGTAGTCCCTATGAAAGAGACATGCTCATAGGGTTTTACTGGGCCTTAGAATCAAATGGGATATTAGGAGATTTTATGAATCATTGTCAGTAATAAACATTCAAACAGTGAAAGGAAGAGAATTTGAGAGCAGGAACGTACTTCCAGGTTTTCATGTATTTAAAATTTTGAAAGTTTGAATGAGATTCTAGAAGTTGTTTTGTCCTATTAAACCAGCAATGCCCAAGTTCTTCAATATTGCCACAGTGCTCAATTACTGTATATTTTCTACACTTTAAGGGAAAAGAGGGGCCTAGCCTCTCTTCTTTGGGGATCTTACGGTTGAGAATGGATTTGTTTATGCTGGAGTGGGTAGCTGTCTTCTTTAGGGAGGTGTGATGAAATAGCAGAATTAAAGACAATTGTTATTATTATCCATTATTCAATACATTCTTAGCTTGAAGGAATTCTGTCCAATAAAGTCAGATATTTCTGTTCCCTCTGTCTAGTAAGTTGTACAAGGACATGGGACCTAATCTTGGCCAACTGGACGTTCTATCCTATTTTCAATTTGGAGCAGTAACACATTGTTTGAAGGAGCAGATTAGAATTCATTCACAGCTCTGTGCCCAGCAGCAGTGGCAGGAGCATCAGCCTGTGGGGTCTGGTGAAGGGAGTGTGTCCAAGGGTTACTGTAGTCAGTGGCATCTAGAGTATGTGGCTCCATGATGAGACATAGTTAATCCTCTTACTCTCTTTAATTCTGTCTATTTCCAAGTTCTTTCACCTTCCCTCAACAGCTCAAATCCTGTGAGTTATCAACATGCTCTGAGTATACCCTTTTGCTTGGGTGAGCAAGAATTGATTTTTTCTTTCGTGGGCTCAAGAACTTTGGCCAGTAAAGTAAGCATAATGGAAGGCTTTAGGCATTGGGGAATGAGGTTCAAATAACAAGTCTAATGAGAGTTGAAGGTGTGCTTCTTAAATAGGAGAAATGGATGTAGCCCACTAGAAGAAAGGAGAGAGTAGGGTTGTGTGTGTGTTTGTGTGTGTGTGTGTGTGTGTGTTTGAATTTTCAGATTGAAAGCTCTCTGACTGGAAAAAGTAACCCACAGGGACTCATCACCAACCCTCTGTTTTTGTTATTTGTTTTGTTTTGTTTTTGTAGTTGGTTTTTTGTCATACATAGCGTTTGTGAGGGATTAACTTCTCATCATTTCTAAGACTGGACTTCATTGGCTTAAAACAAACAATAGCGAATACTAAATCCAATCACAGATAAAGAGTAGTACACAAATCATGTAAGAACATCTAGGAATGTGATGGGAGGCCATGGAGTCTTGTATGACCACAGCCGTGTGCAGATACGTGAGGACACACATCTGCCCAAAGACTTTCCTGTAAGATTTGAAGGGTAGAGACAACTGGAAAACATAGAAGTAAGTTGCAAAAGAAATGGCTGTACCATTTAAGCACATGAGAATAGCGATAGCTCTCAACTTTTCCAGTTAGACTAGTTAGTAAATCCTTCATCTTAAAAGCCAATTTAGAACGGTCTTTTAACATTGCTAGTATAAATTATTCTGACCATTACCTCTCTTCTCAACTTCCAGTCCTGTCCACACACACAGATTTAGGTTCGTATTATTAATGTGGGTGAGCTGGATAACATCAAAAGACACAAACTAATGGCCTCTGGGTTGAATCGATCTTAGAATTTCATTCCTTTGTTTGTTTGCCATGGGGAGTGTTCCTTTTTAAGGCTTAGTTACCAACATATAATCCTGGAGAGATATTCCATTAAAATCCAAATCTTTGGTTTCTTTTGAAGGATCAGATCTGACACCACTAAGCCAGCGTTCCAAAAATGGCAACAGTTGCCCACAGTGGGCAACTTCATTCTCAACAGGGCAGGCACTGCTTTTGCAACAGTGCCTGCACCCTCTTGCCTCAAAACTGACCTAATTCTATCATCCCTATGAATACACCTCTGCATGGACTGGTGTTTGCTGCTCTTTCTAGTTAGCCAGACCTGTTATAGGCCTTCCAACTTATAAAGAAACTTCAAACCTTGTGAGGAAGATAAGTTAATGCATACATGTTCTACATATCAGTTAGTGGGAAATTGTTGGGGCAGAACATGATTTGATAATCAAGACACTCACAGCTTTGCTAAATATTTTGTGTGTGGCTGAATATGTTTCCTCACTTGCCACCATGAGTAAAACTCTATAGCACTTAAAGATCAGCCTTTCGTCTAAGAGTTAACATCATGAGTGTCAACACCAGACAGAGTTGGTCTTCCATCCCGGCCTACCCTTGTTTGCTGTGATGACTGTGCCCTCACACATGGTATTTATGTATGTAATCATATGTATTAAAGTGATTAAGATGTGGCAAGAATAATATTCTTGGCACATAGAAACTCATTATATTAGATTTTTCACTATGTGAGCTGTTCTAATACTAATTTCCATTGAAGAAATACAATTTTATTTCTCCAATTACTGCTACTATAATGTTCCACAGAGCAAACTGTCTCATTTCTTAAAGGGCTTTGCTTTTTCAGTGCTATCAATGTCCTATACCATCATTCTTTAGTGATTGCCACTTATTAAAATAGGCCCACTTTCATCTTAGGATGGCTCTAAATCCCTCCTTAGGCAGGTTAGAGTTGTTGCTCCATAGCTTATGGTGGGTGGAAACATATGTTCTGTTTAATAGGATTGGAATACCTTTCCCTTTAGAGAGTCAAACCTACATAATCAGGGTGCCGTGTGGAATCTGGAAAGGGCAGTAAAAATCCCAGTTTTCTTACCTTAAATTAGGGACCTTAAATGGTTATAGTGCAGAGATGGGAAGATGGAGAGATAATGAGAGGAATTCTGTTTGCAAATATTCTCTATCAGCTTAGGAGAAGGGGAGACAATGTGGCAAGGATGTGGACCACATGTAGGAGCAGGGAGTAGAGTAGCCTTGGCTGACAGCAGCAATGACACAGGAACCTCTCAGTTTCACAGTGAAGGGATTGAACTCAGTCACCAATGCAGATAAGCTTTGGAGTGGATGCTTCTCCAGGACCTCAAAATTCAGCCTGATCAACATCTTGATCTTAACTTTTAAGCCCTAAGGAGTGAACTTGATCAAATTGTTCTTATGCTTCTTAGGTTAAAAAAAAACTTTGAACTAGTAAATCAATGTTATTTCTAAGCTGTGAAGTCTGGGGTGAATTTTTGCCCAGCAGGGGAAAAATCAGCACTGGAGGTTTGAAAATAACCACCCCAGAAAATTGTATTTTCTCCCAATTTATCCACCTTTGTCTAAAGTGGAAAGAAGGGCAAAAGAAAACAACTCTCTTGTCCAGGCTCATCACTGCTGGTCTAGCTCATGATTTACACATGATGTATCTGGGGGAAGCTGCTTAAGACTTTGGAGTCTCAGTCACCTTGTTTGGCCCATCCTTACTGAGTCTTGAATGTTTCTCCTCCTCCCACATGGCATCCCTGAGAAGCCTGTGTGTTGCAGGGTATTTTACCCACAAGGTGTGAAGATGTGTTGCTGTCTTACCTTGCCTGCCTAAGACACCTGATTGTTTTTAATAAAGAGATGAACAGCCAACAGCCAATAACTAGGAAGGAGAGAATAGGCAGGACTCCCAGGCAGAGGGTAGGAACTCTGGGAAGAAGAGAGGCAAATTTGTTAGCTAGACACATAAGACATTATGGAGGAGAGATAACAGCCATGTGGGAGGAAGCAGATTGATATAAATGGGATAATCTAAGTTATAAGAGCTATCTGGGAATGAGTCTAAATTAAGACCAAGCTTTCATAATTAATAATAAGGCTCCATGTCATTATTTGGGGAGTGGTGGTCCAAAAAATAGTTTGATAAGAAAATCCAGCTACACCTGTGCACAGAACCAAATTTCTTACATTTTTCTAGAACTTTGAATCTGTATTCTGTGACTTGGAACAGATAACATCTCTAGGTCCTGAAAACTTCAGGGATGATCTTTATAACTTCCTAGGCTGGGCTATTTCTAGCCATTTCTCAGGAAGCTCCTCCCTTTCTCTAAGTTCCAGACCATTCCTCAAGCCCTGTAACTAGGCAGGCATCCACCAAGGGGCAGCAATCTTTTCTCTTTCTTGAAGTTTTCTACCTATTTCACAGGTGATTACTCCAGGGGGAAGAAACTGGGCTCATTTCTTTCCCCGAGGAAGAGGAGGAGAGGAGGCATTCTCTTTTAATGAGAAACATTCCTCAGTGGTTGTCTTCTCTGCTCTCTTAGGTGTCTTTAATCTGCTGAGTATGCAAAAAGCCTGAGGCTAGGAAGGAAAAGAAAATGTCTTCTAATTCAGATGGCCTACACCAAAGTAACTTCAAAATAAAATGCATTTGAATTGATCCATATAATTGAACTTGAAAATCTGATTCCAGAAGTTGTAGTAGATAAGAGCAGTCAAAGGCCTTGGCTTCGACTTAAGAACATGAGTACATATGTGCTCATGTGTGTATACAGAGGCAGTTATAGAGTACAGACAGGAGGGGTGGGGTAGACACAGCAAAGGAGTGTTAGCTGTGTGTGCTACAGCAAGACGTCTACCACTGTCTTACCATCTTGAACCACACTGAGTTAACAGGTAAGGAATTCACATGAGCACAAAGAGAATTTGGGAGAGGCTGCTGCGTTTTTACAAAAAAATATGAAACGTAGGCTCACTAAAGAAAAATGTTTAAATAAAGCATTTTAAGATTTATACATGTATGCTCTCTCATATTCCTTCCTGGCATGAGGAATCCATGTGTTTCTATTTTTTTGAAGGAGAAAAACAAATAGATTGAAACAAAGGGAATTTTCCTTTCTCTTTGATTTCTCTCAAATTGGAATCTCATTGAAAATGGATGGGTATCTTTCCACTTATAAACCTCCCCTCCCCCAAATTCTTGGAAGATCTGAGTTTCCTAAATCACAGGGATAAACTGTACACATTTTGAATGTGAAATTTGGAGTTTATACCATTTTTATTATGCCCGATAAAAAGCAAAATTTTTATTCTGTGGGTCTGAAAAAGCAAGTTTTGAAATCAGATGTATTTATCAACATACGCATTAGAGGCATTTTTCTCCCTCCAGTTTGGAGGGAGTTTGAAAACCAATACCAGTCTGGTTTAGATAGTCATAATTGTTTACACATGTCTCAGTAACAAAATATATTTGGGGGGTGGCACTTTACTTTTAGGATTTAAGACAGCTGGAAATTATTATCATTATGGTTTAAAATGTTCCAACTGGATAATGGTGTTAAAAAGAATATAACATTCTAGAATGCTTCCTCCTTGCATGGAACACAGATAATTTTATTAGATTGAGTCCTGAGTTACGGATTGGCTGATCTAGTTACATGTGAAAGAATCTGAAGAAATGGGTTCCTTCATGTAGCATCACATAGAAAATACCTATGCCTCATGGTTAGCAATTGTATTATTGTTGTACAAATAGCTTTAGTGACCCGTTCAGATAATGTTTCTCCTACTGCAGTAGCAAAATCTAATTAAATCTCTAAGAAGTAGGACAACTTCTTTAATCATAAGTATACTAAATACCTTAGAGAACTACAAAAATTCTTTCCATATTTGCTTCTCAAAGAAGAAAAGAAGAAAGAAAAAAGATGATTAATAAGGGATTCTGTGGCTCCCTCAACCTGTTTCTTCTGAGCAGTAAGGCTATGTTAAGAGCCAAGAGGGACCAAAGTTCAAAGGAAATTCATCTAATATTTGTGCTCTGGCTAAGAAAGGGGGTGAGAGGCTATGCATGGCCAGTTGGCAATGAGGGCAGCGTGCCAGGCCAAGGAGCCTTTGTGATCACAGACGGACTTAGCATGGGAGAGACAGTGCCAGAGACCCAGGCAGGGCAGGTTATTTTGGGGGCTTTTCACGAATCATTTGTTTTTCATTCGTTGCCAATTTTGACAAAGAGAAATATATTAGCTCCAACCGAACAAAAATGAAAGCCATCAATATCATCAGGATTTGGTATAGTAATTATAGCTTATATGTTGACTCCATGGCTTGCAATGATTGATTTACTGTTTGCCTACTGGAGATTTGCAAATTACCAAGGTAGGTCTCATCCATCCTTGGAGATAGCACCCCAGGATGGATTTTTTAACTCTTGAATTATAACTCCTCTAAATATACTGCATTCTTCTCAAGAAAATTTTACTGTTTTTATAATTTGTGATATCAAAATATTCTCACTAATTCTTCACAAATAGAGGCATGGAGTAGCTAGTCCTTTTGCCTAGTAGTACAATGCTGTTATGGGTGGAATGTCACAGTGGTTACCAGCCACTTGCTGATTGAATCTGAGGCTTGCTACATAGGAAGGAATTCAGGCCTGTTCCTGTGTACTTGGTCAGTGAGAACATGGCTAAGGAGATCATAGGCCCCAGCCTGGAATTTACTGATGTTATTTTGTTACATGACTGGGTCATGTCAAATGGCTTTCTCAATGCTCATATTTATCTCCACAGATTAGTGGTACACTCAGCCTTAATCAGGGGAATGTCCTAGAGCAGCAGTCAGTGATTACTGCAGAAAGCAATGCTTGGCCAAAGTGCAGAGACTAAGATGATGGAGTGCCCAGCCCTAAATGGGACAGTGATATTGCCCACTCCAAGGCTGAGGTAACATCTCTGAAGGAGAGGCAGAAAGAATGCAAAACCAAAGGATAAAGACACGTGTAGCGAATTTCCTCTGGACATGGTACAACTGCAGATGTGGTTATCGGCACGGACTGGGTTCCTTAGCATTTCATCATGGATGTGGGAAGGGCCCATTAGGGATTGTTGACTGTTACTAAGTTTGGAGAGGCCGCACCATTTTACTCAGTAGTATAGCCACTGATAAGCTGTCCTTGCTTCAGTACATGGACTTTCACCCATGCCTGGGCAAGAAATTCCAATGAAACTCAGTATGACACACATAAAAACATAATACCTGAAAGTAGGAAGGGACTAAGAACAGGGGTTCCAGAGGGAGAGAGACGTGAGACGGTAATGGGGCAGAGTGGAAACGACTGGGGTTCATCATTTCAATGTTTGAATCTGTTAAACAATTTTAAATTAAAAAGCAGGAGTGTTTTTTAGTTAAGGGCAGTAGTTCTACGGTTTGTAATATGTCCTCATCTTGACAAGTTAGAATGACTAGATCCGCACTTGGTACTTTCCTGAATGTACAGAGCTGACTCAGCAAGCCCAGGGACAGGGCTGGCTTCAACTGTCTCTCCCTGGAAGGTAGTTACAAACTGCCAGGAGGCTCGACAGTTACATGTGCATTCTCATCCTTCTCTGCCACACATGAGCAGAGATCACTGGTAAACTGGATGAAAACTGAGTCAGTTATTGAGGCTTCCTTGCCTATCAGTACTATCCTAACAAAGAAGCTTGCTGAGATATCAGAACACCAAACTCAGCAGAACTGAGTGAATATCAAGGGTCAAGATCCTCCACTCACTTCTTCCAATTAATGCTTTCATCCATTCAAGGCATCTTCTATATGTAGTGGTTACCAGTCTCCTTGGCACAGCCCATCCTCAAGATCCTGTCCCATGATCTTTCTATGGTGTTAAGAACACATGTTCAGCTGGGCAGTGGTGGCACATGCCTTTAATTCAGCACAAGAGGCTAGCCTGGTCTACAAGAGCTAGTTCCAGCACAGGCTCCAAAGTTACAGAGAAACCCTGCCTCGAAAAACAAAAAAAAACAAACAAAAAAACACATGTTCAGTGGGTTATAGCCTACTTGATTTAAAATTTCCTGTTATAAGCCCAGCAAGATGGCTTAGAGCAGGGGTTCTCAACCTTCCTAATACTGCAACCCTTTAATATGGTTCCTCATGTCGTGGTTACCACCACCCATAGAATTATTTTTGTTGCTACTTCCTAACTGTAATTTTGCGACTGTTTGAATTGTAATTTGTTGTGTGATATTTTGATTGCATTCTGATGTTCCTGAGACTGACAGTAAAGTTTGTTTTAAATCACAGTGCAGAACTAGCTACTAGCTGACCAAAATTAGCCATAGAAGTTCTTATGAAGTTCATAGAAGGACTTAGGATCTTGGCCCTTTTGGATGGAGGAACAACAGAGGTAGGAGGTCACTGGTTGCTTCTCTACCACTTGTCTATCCATTCAAGTTCTTACCCTGATATCTAACTTCCAAGCTTTTATTGATAAAGAATAACTAGAAAAACACATCAGTAGCTTAAATATCAGATATGCAGAATACCTGATAGGCGACCCCTGTGAAAGGCTCATGTAGAAGGAGGCTGCTCGATTGTTTTCTGGCCTCCCAGATCTGAATAATCACACAGAAACTATATTAATTACAACACTGTTTGGCCAATAGCTTACATGTATTCCTAGCTAGCTCTTACATTTTAAATTAACCCATTTCTATTGATCTGTGTATCTGCATGAGGCTGTAGCCTACTGGTAAGATTCCAGCATCTTTCTCCTTCTGCAGGTACATAATGTCTTCCTGACTCTGCCTTTTTTCTCCCTGCATTCAGTTTAGTTTTCCCACCTAGCTCTATTCTCCCGTGCCATAGGCCAAATCAGCTTCTTTATTAACCATTGGTAATAAAACATATTCACAGCATACAGAGGGGA
>LOJH01004380.1:0-21536 GCA_001685095.1 Ellobius talpinus | reverse complement strand
TCTCTCTCTCTCTCTCTCTCTCTCTCTGTGTGTGTGTGTGTGTGTGTGTCTTTTTGGGGGTTTGAACCCAGGACCTCACAAGTGCTCTGTACATATCCAGCCCCAGAGACAGTCTTTAAAAAGGAATTTGAACATGCAGTGGAGGAGCTCCTTTAGGTGAAGACAGAGTGGGATTGAAGGGAACATTTGAAGCCATGCTGTCCTGGATGCTGAGGGAAAAAATGAGAGTCAGAAAAACTTACTTTAAAATACTGTCTTCTGCCTTTCTTTTGATTGGATCCAGCTCTGCCCTGGGGTTCTTTCTTACATGTGAGTCTTTAGCTTAGGTGTGACTGGGCTATATGAGCTATGAATTATAGGTTCCTCATAAGCTTTTTGGTGCTTTATTTGATATGTAGTGTGTTGGATGAGAGTTGGGGGTGCAGGAAGGATAATGATAATGACTTTCTGAAGAGTAAAGGTGCCCCTTCTTGGGGAAAAAGGAGACAGTCCTCCTTCTCCTCTTCAGTTAATTACATGTATTCATTGGCAGTTTTATACATGTATGTAATGCATGCTGGTTTCTTTCTTTCCCCACGCTCCTTTATCCCCTCCCATTCCTATCCAGATTCATATCTTATCTGTTTATTTTGTGACCCATTGAGTTTAACCAGGCTTGTCTGTGTGGCTGCCCACTTGGAGTTAATGCCTCACTGGTAGGTACACTAAGGCAGCAACCCCCCACATCCCAGAATCTACCCTTAAGGGATGAACCCTTCCTGAGCCCACACCTATTGGTTGGCAGTGGACTCAACCTGGCTGCAGACCCAATGAGGCAACTGCAGCTGGTGTAAGTTCATGTTTGCCATTGTGTCTTGCACTCCTTCTATATATAAATATATCTACTTCTGTATATAAATAATGTAAGTAAATATTATATAAACATATTTATAAATGTCTTGTTTAGGAATGAGCTGTCAGCTTTCATTGGTGAGCACCTTGAGCATCAAGGCATTTCTGCATTCGCTATAATCTGCTGGAAAGAAGGGCTTACTGAGTCTGAGGGTGGCATTTGTCTGGGAGTGTACATATAAATGTCTAGTAGGCAGTTTTGTTTGTCTTTTACTGGGTCAGGGGTTGGTTACCCCAGTAACAGTTGTTGCCACTATTGCACCATCGCATGTGTCTTGCTGTCAGTTCGCTGTTGCAGTCGGTAGGGTTCACAGCTGGGTCAGACTGTTGACACCTTTCTCCCTGTATATGTGTGTATATGTGTGTATATATGTGTGCACACCCATAAATATATAAATAAAGCCTGCAGAGTCTATTTAGTGTTGTTTGTATGTCTATTTCAGGGCTGACCACTTGGTACTGGATAACCAATTAGGGGGCCCATCCTGGGAAAGACTCATTCTCTCTCTCAGCGGTCACTAGTTGTCTGTAGTTCTTTTGTTTGGAATGGGACCCTGAGAGATTCCCCCTTCCACGTTAGCATCTTTGTTGGTGATGTCCTTGTTCAGATCTTGTTTAGGCAGCCATGCTTCAATGTCATGGGTACAGCTTCCCTGTCGTTTCTGGGAGGCCCAGTCTCACAGCAGATGTCTTTCTTGGTCCTCTGGCCCTTACAGTCCTTCCACCCCCTTTTCCTAGGCATTCCCCGAGCTTTAGATGCAGGAGCTCCAGCTGTATGCGCTGGGGCTGGACACCCCATCACAAGCTGTTCTCTACGCTTTGACCAGTCGTGGTTTTCTGAAATAAGCTCTCCATCTGCGGTAAAGGAAAGCATGAGGAGTGGTGGGAGCTGTATTTACCTGTGAGTGTGAGGATAAGTATTTAGAATGCAATTACAGACTATGCAGGTTTAGTAAAGTGGTAGCAGCAGTTTCTCCTCAAAGATCCATAACCTCACTAGCCCCAAGTAGTTAAGTATGTTTCCAGTACCAGGCATGATTTCCCTTCTGTTGAGTGGGCCTTATTAAGTCCAGTTAGCATCTGTTCATTACCACCAAAATGAGGGTGCCACTGATGTACCTTTAGGAATATCACGCTACGCTGTTGTTGTCCCTTGACTTTTTAATATATCTTTCTATTTGTTTTGTGCTCCCTGCTTGTAAATGGAGACTGCTCGTTCTTTTTCCTGCTGCCCAGACCCAAATAATCACACAGAAACTATATTAATTACAACACGGTTTGGCCAGTAGCTTTGGCATATTCCTAGCTAGCTCTTATATCTTAAATTAACCCGCTTTTATTAATCTATGTATCACCACGAGGCTGTGGCCTACCTGTAAGGTTCCAGTATCTGCTCCTCTGCAGCTCATGATGTCTCTTTGACTCCACCTACTCTCTTTATGTCAGATTTCCTTCCTGGCTTTGCTCTGCTAAACCATTGGCTAAAATAGCTTTATTCATTATCCAATAAAAGCAACACATATACAGAAGGATATCCCACGTCACCTCCTGGCCTTATCCCTTTTCCCCCAAAAGAAATATTTTAAAACCTTATTTCACCTGGGGGTTCATTTTGGACAGGGAATAAAGCATTAGAACATTTCCTTGGCAAGTTTTGATTATGTTTCTTACGTCTACCTGTGTTCCCACATGGAGAAAAAAAGAATAGACTATTCCTCTTCTGCCCTGGTTACTCCTTAGGATCAGTATGGTTTTGAGTTTGCCCAGCCATGCTAGTTGGACATGTTGGTTATGGCACCAATCAGAAAGCAGATTGCTCCTCTAGAACTGGGGCCAGGCCATAACACTCAAGGCCTACTCCCCCCACCCCCAAGATACTGTCTCTTGGAGAAGAGAGCTTGTAGTTATGTTGAAGGGAGACTAGAATGCTGTATATAGAAGCTTCATCTTCCTTCTCAGTGGGCATGGAGGTGTGAGAAAAAAAACAGAAAAGCCTCCAAAGCATAGTGTGAAGGACTTTGAGTGAGCAAAGCTTGGGATTGGTTTCCTTCTCTTGGATGGAGAGGATTAGAATGATTCATAGGAAATTTTACTCTGTATGTCACAACTTTCCACAACTCTTAAGGATACACTGTGGTTAAAATGGTACCTCCCAGTGTTTCAAGCCTTTGGATCTGGGCCTCCTGGCCTGTGAGGTCTGTGGTATCTGTGATATATGGTGCTACTTCTTCAGCCCTTGGATCCTTTCTCTGCTCCTTATCCTGGGTGATGCACAGGTGACAGCCTGAAGCGTTTGCATTTTGTGTGAGCTGTGGTTCCTAACCAGTTTGATTACCTGGCAGGTCTTTGTGAAAATGGGGTGTGCTTGCTATTGTATAGATGTTGTAGGACACGCAATGTGTCATCTGTCATCTGCATAGCATAGGCGTTACTTCTAGCACATTCTTTCTGTCCTCTGGAGGCATACTGTGTAAAAACATCCAGACAGCCAGAAAATCATGTGTGGCACAGAACAAAATAGTTTGCCAAAGATTTATGGCTTAGGAGTAGGCAGACGGAGAACTCAGAGCAAGGCCTTGGTGGAAGAATTAGGTGTTAAAAAAAATAGGGTGAGATTTAGAGGTATTGGTGACAGAGAAGGGGGCTTGCCCCAGCTGTGATGGGGCTACGTGTTCATTGAAAGCAGGAAATTACCAAACATGAAATCTTGAACGTGCATATGATTCTTCCACAAAGGTTAAGTCTTTCATGGCCTGTTTCAGTGCTGTGAGTTCTGAATCAAGCAGTCTGGCCTTGGGCAGAATCCTCAGCCTCTGAACTCATTTCCTTTTCTGTAATGAGGACAACCCTACTATTAACTCAGCATTGTAATGAGAAGTAAATGAAGTTATGAACGTAAGCTTTTAACATAATACCTGACACGAAGGAAATGCTCCTCCACTACAGGGTTTATTTCCAGGAGCAGCTGCTTCTCTAGTGGCTGCAGATAGGACTACACATTGTCATCTACTGTTTTCATTACCATTGCTCCAGAATCTCCCGCCAGAACAAGAGCCTTTGATTACGCTCATGAACCTTGGGTCAGGAGTTTGAAAAGGGTTCAGTAGGATGTCTTTTCCCTCCTACTTCTTGGTGTCCTGGGCTTTAGTTGCAGAAGACTCAGCGTGAGACCACAGGAAGAGACAGGGAGGATCATCCATCTTAAGATTGTTTCCTATATGTCTGGTGCCTGCGCCAGGAGGCCTAGATAGCTAGGATCATGGGCTTGGCCCTTTCAAAGCCCTTCACCTTCTGTGACAGCACAACAAGCAAAAGTGAACCCATGAATGGGGTCAAAATGCACCGTCTTTTCTGTGGTCATTTAGAAGCTGCGTAGAGCCACTTCTGCACATTCTGTAGTTACAGGGAGCCTCAAGCCTAAGCAGAGGCCAGTGGAGAAGACACACCCACCTCAGCAAAGCTGTCACGGTCACACTGGAGAAAAGCACAGGAGGTGGGAGATGCGCATGAACATGAAAATGCATTCCTCGGAGCTTGGAGATCCTGGGGAGTCTCTGCAGCAGCCACACAGTGTGTTAGCATGCCAGGAAAGAGGAACATGTTGACAGAACCATCAAGGGTCCAGTCTACTTCCTCTTTCTTGGTTATTCTTACCCTATTTATAGCTGGGAGTGTCCAGGCCTTAAGAGATGGGCTGCCCCTGGTCAATCTGAGCTGGTAAGGTGGGAGAAGGAAGCAGGAATGGAAGGTGTTTGACATAATTTTTCCCCCCCTTTAAGACAGTGGCTGCCTGAAAACCCTGCTTCTGATTTTCTGTTTCTTTCTAGTGGTGTCTGTGTCTCACTGGTCTTAGGGCTGAAGCCCCAGCTGTATTATCTGGGCTTAATTTGCACAAAATGGCCATGACTGTCAATGTCTAAATTGACATCTTTTGAAGCAGTTATATTTTAGGGTGTGTGAGAGAGGGGATGCATGCTGGGAGGCTCAGCTGGAGCGCTGGCACCTATGTTTCTATTTGAACCACAAAGCAGCCTTTTCTCAGCAGTATGGGAGCTGTGGGAAGGGGTACTGTGGCCAAGGAAGAGATGAAAGTGAAGTCCCCATGGGAAGCTGGGGCTGGCCAGCGTCACTTTTCAAGGCTGATGAATCGTGACCTATAAATATATCAGTTCCCTGTCTTGTCTCTTGCTCTCCAACTCAGAAAGGCCATGGCTATCGTGTCATGCTGTTGAATCATGTGGCAAGCACAGGTGTGGCACACGACGAAGGTGGATGCTTTCTTTGATCTCTCTCTCTCTCTCTCTCTTTCTCTCTCTCTGTCTCTTTCTTGTACATACCATGGGAAGGATGGAACCCTGAAACCCTTGAGTATTTGAACTGAAGGCCCAGTGTCCTGGTCCTGTGAAGTAACTAGCCTTTCTGGATACCATGAGTCCCAGACTGGGTCTTCCCGGGATCTTCCCAGTCTCGGGAAGCTTGGTCTCTGTATATGAATTAATTACTATCTCTTTCTCCTCTTAGCTCCATCCCGAACCAGTAGTTGGCATCAACCATTTTATTAGTTGTTTTTCTCATTGCTGAGACAAATGACTGACAGAAGCAATGGAAGGAAGGAGGGAGGGAGGGAGGGAGGGAAGGAGGGAGGGAGGACTGCTTTTGGTTCACTTTGAGGAAGGTATGACAGCAAGAGTTGCCTTTTTGTCTAGTCTAGTACTCTCCAGCCTATGGAATGGTTCTGTCTTCCTCCTCAGTTGAACCTCTATAGAATCCAAACACCCTGAGGTGTGTTTCCTAGGTGATTCTGAATCCAGTCAAAGCAACAATGATGATATCCATTCCAATAGTCTTCCATCCAGACAGTTGTTGGCTGTTTACTGTGCCCTTCCTGCCCGTCTATTGCTCTTCCAGTTGAATGTGTCTCATGCTGCCATGGTGGTTCCACTGAAACCCAGATCTTATCACATCTTCCCTGCCTAAAACCTCCCACTGCTCCAGTGTGAGCTCCTTGGCCAGTCTGTTGTAGCCCTGCTCCCGTCCTTCACTGCACTCCACCCCCTACTCTCCGGAAGGATCCAACCTAGGGCTTCGCATACTCAACCGCTGAAGTTTTTCCCCAGCCTGCTTTCCCCTTTTTATTTTGACACAGGCTAAGTTATCCCAGCTGGTCTTGAGTTTGTGGTTCTCCTACCCCAGCCTCCTGAGTAGCTGGGATTACAGATCTGCACACCCTGGCTCTGCCTCTCCATTAACATTCTGCTCCAGCTACAAGGGACTGCTTCCTGGATGTCTTCACACTCACCTTACCCTTTGGGCTGGAATCACATGATTCTCTCTAAAATCTGAGAGTGGCTTTCTCATGATTCTCCTCCCTGGAGCAAGCCCCATCCTTATAGCTCCGAAAGGGGTTCTGTCTTCCTCCCAAGCACTTCTTCCTCTGTGTTTCAGTCTCCCCAGAACCTTCCACTGTTATGTTCAAACACGATGAGCAGATGAGACAGAGTGATGTCTTGGGAGGAACAGAGCACCCCACTTCACAACTTCCTCCTCATGAAACTTCGGGGATAACTACCACTGCTTCACCTGCAAATACAGTGCAGGGGCATTTCTCTCACAGTGTCCGCAGGAGGAAATTATGTAAAGATACTTGACATGGAGTAAGTGGTCAATAAATAGTAGTGATGGCGGGGATGTAACTTACAGACAGTGTGAAGGGGGTGGGGTTGTGAGAATAGGGGCTGTTCCTTCCTGTGTAGATCACCTGTAGGTCCCTCTCACCTCCTCTCCCTGTGCCGACTGCTGACCTTTCAGTGACCAGAGCAGCTGGCTCTTTGGCTTGCCAAGGTCTGTGAATTCTCAGCTATGAGTACTGTCTTGGAGAATCTTGATTTCTTGGAGTAACAGCCTGGATTTTTTTCCTGGTTCTAGTTCTGATCTTGGATAGGGACTGTATCTTAGAGGCTTTAGCTAACCCCAGAGCCCTTCAAGCCCCAGTTTTCTCATGGGTAAACTGGGGGTGCCATGCAGGTTGCAGGGTTGATAAAAGGAGTGGGTGAGGCAGTGTGGATGTGAAGTTCCTAAACAGCACCTGGGATCTAAGAAGATGCAAGAAATAGCAACTGCTGCGGTTATTGTTGTGACTCCTGCCCAGAGAGCCAAGTGGACACTGCAGTTAGGCAGGGTGGGGCCTTGATGTTCTTTCTACTCATTGCTTTCCGAGGACAAAGCTCAATGTGTTAAGAGTCAGTGTGCTAGGCAGGTGACTCCCGGGCAGAGGGAGTGCCTTGTGCTTCAGGGCTCTACACAGCTAACCTGATCACTTCTGTTGGCATAAGAATGGGTCACTGAAGTCATCCGCCTCCTCTTGCTCTTACAATCTTTCTGCTTCCTTTTCAGCATGGATCCTAAGCCTTGAGGGGAGGGGTTTGATGAAGACATCTCAGAAGGGGGAAAAATCAAAAAGTACTATATAACCCCCCAAAAAAAGTATAGGTGACTAGGACAACCTTGGGCTGGGATATGAATGAAAAAGTGAAATAAAAAGGAAGGATGCAGCTACTCCTGAAGTATGGAGAAGGTTTTTATTGTAGACATAAGGGAGAAAGCAGGCAGAAGAGCCCAGGCTGAACATGGCTGGCAGACTAAACTGGACCATGAGAAGAGAGGTGGGAAGGGAGAGCAAGAGAATAGCCAAGAGAGGTGGCCCAGGGCTAAGAGGCCAAGAGAGGGCATAGCCAAAATGGCTGAGCTATACAGGGATTAGGCTGGGGGAAGGGAAGCAGAAGCCCAGGCCCTAGGAGGGAGAGGTTTAGGGTAGGGGGCCCGGGAGAGAAATGCTGGGAGAGCTTGCTAGCATCAGCTTTGATATATTAATAGGTACCTCGGCCATTTGTCCTGGGTTTCTGTGACCTAACAGGATGGAGTAAGGAGATCCACTTCTTGTGAATGGTGTGTCGATTGATGACATGGTATGGCTAAAGGAAGGTTTTTATTGCAGATATGAAAGAGAGAACAAAAAGAGAAAGAGAGGGAGGGAGAGAGAGAAAGAGGGAGTGAGGGTATATAGCCGAAATAGCAGGGTTGTAAAGAGAATGAGTAGCTGTGTGGAGGGAAGCCCGTGAGCTGGAGGGAGTGAGAAGGGCTAGGATGCTAGCATGGACTTTGAAGTGTGGAACAGGTACTTGTGATACTGAGGGAGCCTAGAGGTCAGCATGAGCTTTGGTGTACTCGTAAGTACCACAGCTAGCCACATGTCCCTTCTGCCTTTTGGAGCTGACAGATGGAACCTCTCTGGTGGGGGAGTGAGCAGTAAGTAAGTTTCTCTCAACACCTGAGGCTGCTGGTGCACAGTGGGGCTGAAGTCCTGAAGTCTGAGCCTGATGCCTGCTCTTTGCCTTTGTGCTGTGTGTGAGTCACCACTCTCTGAGGCCCTTCCTGCTCTCCTAGTGCAGAGTCACTGGGTAAGATGTGACATCTTAGAAAAGAGAACAGGTAATTTGAGGGTGACTTGTCATGGGTGAAGGGCAGTGGATCTTGCTGGGAAAGGGTAGTGAGATAGGAATTGAAGAAGCCACAGGGCCTTAGAGGTTGGCAGGAAATGAGAGATGGGTTAGTCCTGTCTTGTAGTTCTCATAGCCTAGGGTCTGAAAAGCTCGTAGGAGAAGGTTCTGGAAGTCAAGACAGAGGAGGTTCTGGATTGATGATGTTGTGTTGGGCCTGCAGGCTGCCCATTCTCATCATGAGAGTCGCATTCTTGTGGGGAAAGCAGGCCGTTCGGGTCCTCTGATTTGTTCATTCTTATCCGTGCATTTGGCAGATGTCACAACACTGCTGTTCTGAGGGTTTGCCTGGGTTTCCGAGGTCGAGCATGTCGTGCAGGGTTAGTTTGCAGGGTCTGGCCCCACCACTCACAGCAGAACTCAGATCTTCTCTACTGACTGCACACCTGGTGTAAGAAGGTTGTTTGTCCTGCCTTTCGGCCCTGGTATCCCAACTCTCAAGCTAATGTACTGTCTCAAGCCTGGTGCTTTTGGCACATTTGTCCTGAGTTATGCCTGGATAACCGGAGAAACGTCCGCCAGCAAACTTTACCACCACATGTGGCCAGAGTGCCCTGTTTTGATCTTTCATGCTCATGAGTCCCAGACACTTGCTTCTAACCTAGGTATTCAGAGCTGCCACAGGATAGTACTCAAGTCGTTCGCTTTTAGGCTAAGACCCCACGGTTCCAGTGGGAAGTGCACTTGAGGGTAGAAGTAGGCTTGGTAATAGCTTTGGTAGCAACTGTTAATTCTCTCCCCTTCTAAACACAAGTTTTCTTCCTTTGTCATGTCATTGAGAAACACCTGTCCCCTGGACAGTGCTATCCAGAAAGCCACCTGCAGAGCTGGTGTGACCAGCAGAGATGTCAGCACTAGGCTGTTTCGAACAGCGTTTCTCAATCTATGGGTCGTGACCCCTTTGGGGGTTGCATATCAGATATCCCACATATCAGATATTTACATTACAACTCATAACAGTAGCAAGTTGTATTTATAAAATGGCAATGAATACTAATTTTATGGCTGGAGGTCACCACAACATGAGGAACTGTATTAAAGGGCTGCAGCATTAGGAAGGTTGAGAACCCCTGAATTATAGGAGGTTCCTTCCCAATTTTCTATAATCTGAGACTGTCCCATGACAAGAAGATGAGGTTCCAGTGCTGAGGAGAAACAGGGTATTGTGAAGACATAACTGCTTGACATCTGGCCCATGTGGGGTGCTAGGGGAGTTAGACAGAGAAGCCAGAGTGATGTTCCAGGCCTGGCTCTTCGTCTTAGATGTCACTTAGCTTTGAGCACCAGCTTTCTCATGGGTAAAATGGGAATGCTGTGCAGCTTGCAGGGATGCCAGAAAGAGTGGGTCAGGTGGAATGTATGGAATTTCCATACTGCACCAGAGAAAGAGAAGGCATGCAAAAATTGTAGCCACCATTATTAAGTGACTTAATTTTTAATAATTAATTAATTAATTATTTTTACATGCCAATCCCACTTCTCCCTCCCTCATCTCCTCCAAAGTGACTTAAATTTTGATGATAATGCAATTCTATGTAGAAATGTGATGAGTTTGACAGTATGTATGAACATAAAGAAAACTTGTCACCTGGACTCCTGTTACACAGATTGCCCAGTGTTAGCATTTTGATAGATGTCTGTCAAGTGATTTTTCTATGTGACAGAAGACAGAAGCCTTAAAATTTAAGTTGAACTATTTATTCTTGCATACTACTTTTTTATTATAATGTAGCTACAGATAGTATTAAATTGCCTACTATATCTTATGTATGTGTCGAAAGTGTGTGTGTATAAGTGTGTGTGTGTTGCATTTGTATGTGTGAATGATGCAGGCGCATACATGTCATGGTGCACATGTATGTGTCAGAGGATAACCTTAGGTATCAGTCTTCACCTTCCACCTTTTTTGAGACAGGGTCTCTTGGTTGTTTTCTTGCTGTATGGACCAGGTCAGCTGGCCTGTGAGCTTCTAGGGGTCGTCCTGGCTCTGCCTCCTGTTCTCTCATAAGAACACTAGGATTACGCATGTTCACACTATGTCTTTTGCCTTTGCATGGGTTCTGGGCATTGAGACTCAGGCTCTTAGACTTTCATGGAAAGTGCATCCACCCACTGATCTGTCTCCCCAGCCCCTGCTATATCTTTTTAACATAATATTTGTTGTTGTTGTGTTGGGGATGAACTCAGGGCCTTGTGCACACAAAACAGGTACACGTCTACCCCTGATAAAGGAATTTTAAGTAACGCATAAATGATCTAGGTTCAAAAGACGAAACAGGTCTCTGTTGCTTAGGTATCTCTTTCACATTACTAACATCATCTAATTAGATGTAAAGTTCAATGCCATAAAATCTCTTTAAGGCAAAACAGAAATGTGCCAGACATAGTGGCATGCACCTGTATTCCCATCTATTGGGAGTCTAAGGCAGGAGGGTTTCATGGGCTGAGGCATTAAAGGCTAGCTAGTTCACTGGTTAACAGTGAATGGCCTTCTTCTTTTTTTTAAAAAAAAAAGGATGAGAGAAACTGAGCATAGCAATGCATTCCTGGAATCCCAGTACTCTGGAGGCAGAGACAGATGTATGAGTCAAGGCCATTCTGGGCTACGTAGTGAGTTAAAGGCCAGCCAGGGGTACATGGGATCTGCTTAAGCAAAAGCAGAGGGAAAGATGGAGGACCGAAGCATATGTGTGGCTTACAGTAGACAGCAAAGGTCTCTGACTTCTTCCTGGCCAGTTGAACATCTTTATGGGTCCTAGTTCAATTTCTTTTACAACACCTAGTGGTATCTGATTCATACGGGTTTTCAGTGTACAGACTTTTTTCCATGTAAAAAGGTTCTTATCAAAACTTATAGAATGTGACACAATACTTTAATAAATGCACAGCTGAAGCATATGTTTCAGGTTGGTTCCTTTCACAGCAGCACAGAGGGGCTCTGCAGATCTCTGTACTGAGGTCTGGTTCCCTGGGATGTTCCCCCTGTTTAGACATGGGGTTTTAATCCATGTCTGTTGTGTTTTGAATGTGAAATGACCCTTGCAGGCTCAGGCACACTTGGTCCTCAGCTGGTGGTGCAGTTTGGGGAGGCTGTGGAGCCTTTTGGACGTGGAGTATAAATGGCAGATACTGGACTGTGGGTTTGGTGCTAGAGAGTTATAGCCTACTCCTGGCTCCTGCCCTAGCTCTGCGCTTCCTGAGGGCTGATCCTATGTAACTCATGCCTTGTATTCCCACTGTGATGGACTGCATCCCCCGAGCCACGAGCCAGAGTAAACCTTCTCCTCTGAAGTTGTTTCTGTCCAGTGTTCTGATGCAGCAATGAGAAAAGTAATGACGCAGAAGATGGTCTTGAGAAACAGAGCTGTTGCCGCGATGAGCCCGACTGTTTGGAACTATGTGGGAGCAATGTGGTGGCAGAGTTTGAAGCTGTAGGCTGTGGTGCTGCATGCAAAACTTAATGGGATATTCCGGTGGAAGGTCTGAAGACCAGAGTGGAGATAGACATGTAGACAGCAGGCCACGCTACTTTTGTGCCTAGCGTTTTTGTCAACGTGAAATGAGCTAGAGTCATTTTAGAAGAGGGAATGTCAGCTGAGAAAACTCTTCCATCAGATTGGCCTGTAGAAGGGCTGGCCATATGGGTGGTGCTACCCTGGGCTGGTGGTCCTGGGTTGTATAACAAAGCAGGTTGAGCAAGTCAGGAGAATCAAGCCAGTAAGGAGCACTCCTCCATGGCCTCTACTTCAGTTTCTGCCTCTAGAAACTGACTTTCCCTATCAGGGACTGTGAGCTGTATGATGAAACAAACCCTTTGCTCCCCGTGTTTATCACAACAGTAGAAAGCTAACAGGACTGGTACAACATCTCTGTTCCATTCACAACTCTGCCAGCTCGGGGTGTGGTCCTGGCTTGATGGTCCTAGATGGTAGCTGACGTCTAGGCCACACAGTGTAGGGATGGATGAAGGTTGGGGCCAGAGGCCCTCAGCTGCATGCCACTCATTACTTAACCGGCTGTCCTTGGGACAAGGAGACTGGGTTATGTTGTAAGTCGCCATGGCCTTCTGGAACTGTGTCTAGGTGGATCCTGTTACAGTGTGGGAAGAGAGAACAACTGACCAGCAATGGGTCGCAGCTTTCAGGCTCTTCCTATCATTAATCCCAGTCCTTCCATGACAGGCTGCCAGGATCGCGAGTGCTGCAGTTCGTTTCTGCTTTGTTTTCAGTTTGGCTTCTCTCACTGCTGACTCTAACTTTCTGCTTTAACCCTTAGAGATCTCTCTCTCTCATTTTTTAGCACCCCTGGAGTTGGAAGCCTAGGGATTCCTGTATGGGTGGGAAAAGGCATCAGGCAGGCATCTGTTTTAGAGGCTGAGATGTGCTGCCTTCTGTTTACCTAGTTTCTGGATAAAACATTGTAATGAATGGTTTCCCCTGAAGGGAACAGCTATATGTTTTTATACAAAGCATGAATATTTCTCCTTCTTGTTTTCAAGTGTGCATAGGTGATGGTGTATTGATGAAATGTAAATTCCCTTTAAGTGTTCTCTTAGGGCTGCACACTATAGCACCGTAGTCTGGAGCCTTGATTGAGGACTCGGTGATGTCTGGCTTCTGCTTTTCTTGTGAACCAGCCTATTTGGATTCCAGGCTCCATATTTGAAAGTAGACTTAGTAATAAGCCTTCCTGCCTGTTGAGAAGATTAAAGATGATGATGGGTGTAAATCCCTTAGTGCAGAATCAGGCACTGAGGCCTCCATAACCATCAGCTGTGCCTATGTTTTCTCTCCTAAGTTAGTGGACACTAAGTAGCACTGTGAAGACATTTTCTAAAGCAGAAAGGACATAGTTTTAAAAATTAGAAATCATTAATATAACTTCTTAGGTGACTGATGGAGGCCTAGAACAAGTACTTATAGTCCTGAAGAAAAGAAACTTAAACATTCTGTGTTTGCTTGTTACACACACACACACACACACACACACACTCAGTGAGGACACACGTTTATCGAGTACCTCATGGTTCATGCAGGAGAAGCCATTGTGGTTCACCTTTGCTCTGAGACCTGGAGAAAGGTCATTGCATTAAGTTTTCTTGGCTTTACACTTGTCTGTTCATTTTGATTTCCTCTTTTCTCCCAAGAGGGGCAGGATCTTTAGTGCCTGAGACTCCATTTTCTCCATCCCTCTGTAGGTTTGGATGCTTGTGGGGAAGCTCAGTTTTGTTGGCTGTGCAGGTGGAACTCAGTGAGACTCTGCTGACAGCGTGAACCCAGTCAGGGCCCCAGCGATTGCTGGCATCTCCCTGCCATGCTCAGGCAGCACCACACCTCTGCCGAAGCCTGGAGTCAGGGAGTCTAGGCAGTGAATCATTTGCCCAGTAAGCAAGTCTGCTCTCCCTTGGCCATGCCTAAAGGGATAGAGTGGGCAGAGGGCCAGACTGGGAGAGGCTGGGGGACGTGCCCTGACTGTACTATTGTGCCTGCTAGTGGTCCCTGACCAGGTTCTCCTGTTGGGCTCTTGCTGAGTCAGCGCAGAGGGGCTGCTCCATGTTAGCAGCTGCTCTGTGGGCACTCACAGCTTCTGGCTGTGGCTGGGGTTCTGGATTGTTCTTCTTTCTTGGAGGCATTGTAGTGCAGGAATGAAATCTCTCAAATGTCACTGTGGACACCCCGAAAGCTGCAGTGGCAAGAGCATGGTCTTTTTAACTTTTCCTCTCTGGCAGAGTCATCCCCTAACTCCTCTTTAACTGTGAGTTTTACCATTCTTATCTCAAGACAGTTGGCAGAACTTGACTGATTTCTGGGAAGGCTGATGAAGCTTTCAGGGAATTGCAGGCTTTGAGAGTGTCAGAGACAGAGAAATGGAGTCCTGGGGAGGATTTCACAGGGCTGAAGCTGGGACCCGCTATCCTTGGGTCCACGTCTGTTGCTGTTTTTTTGTTTTTTTGTTTGTTTGTTTTGTTTTTCCTGTCTTGCTATAGCTCGGGGGAGTTCTCCTTTAGGTAAAAGAGACATTGACACTCTGATGCATCTGTCTAACTCCCACCCTCTCTTCCTCTCTCCTCCCCCTCCCTATTTCTTTCTCTTCCTATGGAAGACTTGTGCCCTTATGCAGAGAATGGTACCGGAATCCTCTTGTACTCAGCCTCAACAGTTACCAACTCATAGCTCTTCTTCCATCTGTCACCCCACTTATTCCCACCTATTATTATTTTGAAGGAAATCACCAACACCCTATCAGTTCCTGTGTAAATGTTTCAGTGTGTATGCCCTTTTGAAGACAAGCACAGCTGTGTGCTGAGTCGCATCAGAGAGCCCAGGATGAGTCTGACTCAGCAAAGTCCTCCAGAGACTAAAGCAGAGACTGGAAAAACCCTTCAAGAAACTACAGTGGTAGAAAACAAACAAAAAGGCAGAGAGGAAACATTAGATCCATCATACAGAAGCCGCTGCTACCCAGGAAGGAATGTTTGTACTTCTCATTCCAGAAACAAATGAGAAAATGAGAAAGAACTTTTCCGACTTAGAAAACCATGATGAGGAATGAAAGCTCAATTGAGGGGTCAGGAAGACAGTGTGATGTAGCTCAGAAAGAAAAGAAGAGCAAAGAATATTTTTAAAAGTAGATGAGGAAAGAGAAGGAAATTGGGCGGCTTAGAGTTTGAAGGGGCTTGCTGCTAAGACTGATGACCTGAGTTTGATCCCTGCAGCAGACCTGCAACTTGTACTCGCATGCTATATATAGCATGAGTATTTCTACATGTACATACAAACACACATGCATGCATGAACACATGCATGTACACATGCACACACAAATTAATATAATTTTTTTATTTTTAAGGCTGGAGAACTAGTCCATAAAGCCCATTACCAAACTAATAGGTAGTGGTCGAGCCTTTGGAACATGAAGGCCCACTGTCAGAAGTAAGTCGCAAAGGGCAGGATTTGAAAAAGTTGTAGCTCAGACTGTGACATGGGAACCCACTACCATTCAGTCCTCCGCAGTGAGCACCGGTGCCCTCACCACTGTGGTGGACTGAGGTCCTCTGAAACAGAGAGCCTGAGTAAATTTTTCCTCCTTAGGTTGATTCTGTCAGGTGTCTTGGCCAGAGGGTGCCGAAGTAACTGGTGCAGCCATTGCAGGCCGAATCTCCAAATTATCCCTTCTTCTGTAGCCCCCACCCCACATTGCATCAAGATATGCTGGTTACTAGGGGCCCCTGGCTGAGGCGTTACTTTCTCTGACTCTGCTCCCTTCTGCATAATCATCCCCCAATATGTTTTACCATTCACATGGGTAAGCAATAGTCAGAGAAAATGCACAGGTACTCCTCAGTCAGTAACTGGCCAGGCAGGAGGGAGTTCTTGCCAAGAACCTGGCCCTGTGGTTCCTGGAGCAGGATATCATGGATTCTAGAAGAGAATGAAGCTTTTACCCTCTGGGAGTCACATTCCATGGCATTCTAGAGAAAAAGATGATAGGTACTTACATGCCTCAGCAGGGAGCATTTAGACATACGAACTGTTGAATTGTGTGCCCTTGGTTTTGGCTGCTGAGGAAGTAGCAATGGGATAGCAGAAGAGATGAGTTAGTCAGCCATAGCATTGAGGAAATTGAGTTAAACCTTAAAGACAGAATTTCTTTCTCGTCTCTGGATCACATGGCACAGAGGTGAAGAACAAGGCTGTGAAGTGAGAGGTGTGAATTCTGCCCCTGTCCTCAACCCTCATCAACTGGACACAGCTGGCCTAATCTTTTCACTTCTCTTTCGAATGGATGAAACAGAGAGAGTCATCCCCCTACATCTTAGAGATGACTAAAGGACTGAGAAGATGTTAGCAGGCAGCCATGTTCAGTTACTCAGCACGTGATCCCAAATGAGCAGCTGTCCTATTTACTTATATCACAGGAATTTATTACAATGGAGTATTGTTAAGCTATAATGTGACCAACCTTGAAAACAGTAAGTAAAATAAGACAGCATTCTATTTCATGAACTATTTACAGTGGGTACGTCAAAAGCAGATTGGTGGTTTCTCATGGGAGGAGAGACGAATGGGGAATATCTGCCTAGTGCTTGCAGGACTTCCATTGGGGCAGTGAAAATAGAACAGATAGAGGTGGCAGCTGTCAATGCTGAAGATGAGAGGCACTCTACTGGATGGTTGGCTGTACACTGCTTGATTTCATCTTTCATATTTCATCTCAGCTAACGGGTGTCCATCAGCATGTGAGGTGTACAAATGCCGGTGCTGAGTTAACTAAGTACCTTGGAAGCCAGTGGCCTGCTACTGCCTGCTGAGCAGCAGACTGGTCTCAGATTATAGTCCCTGTCTGTGGATGAGGATGGAGTCCAAACAGTGCGAGTGTGTGTGTCAGCTGAGTATGAGGTGCGTGGGCAGTGGTGAGTAAGTGGAACTGACCTGTAGGTAGCTGGACTACTCCATGCAGACAGACAGTCCGTGGCTGATTCCTGCTCTGTCAATCTTGCATCTCATTTAAGCCCTCAGATAGACTAATATCAAATGTCATCTCTCTCCCTGTTGTACCCTATCCCAGCCACCTAGGGCTCTGGGTGACTGGACCTCACTCTGTGTGTAGGGGAGGCACTCCCTCGGAGTTTCTTGTATCTGAGCTGCTCTGAGGATAGTTGGTGGCCAGTGGCCTCTGGAATGGGATTGGGAAATTCCTTTAGTGTCACTTGCCTGGCTTTTGAATGTCTGCTTTCCTGTCGTTTCTGCCTGGGAAGATTCTGGAAGGTTTGTTTTGTTGTTGTTTTAACCACTAAATAAGGAGAGGAAGGTTTTTTTCTTCTCTTGTTTTGTATCTGCTCAAGCTCCTGGGTGGGGGAAGCTAGGGTGGGAAGGAATGTGTCTGGAGTAGAGAGGTTGTGGAGGAGAAGAAGGAGGCTTAGTCCATTAGGTCTAGGGTGGAGTTGTTTTCTTTTCAGCCTCCAGCTCTGCAGCTACTGGTAATCCCGCCATACTGCTGCTTTCCTGAGAAGCACATAGGACCTGGAGCTCTTTGGCCCATAGCCCTTCAAGATGTGACAGTTCAGTGGACTGGAGTAGGGATAGAGAAGAGGGATGTGGCTGTCTTGAAGCACCTCCCCTGATCCTTAAAGTTGACCCAAGTACTGTCCTCCTAGACTCTGTTCTTTAGCTATGGAGGGGTCTTTGCTATCAGGGTCTGCAGCGAGAGTAAGACATCTCTGTACAGCCTCCTTCAGAGGCCCTGCAGTTCCTGGAGAGTGGGAAACAGCTGGGTCAGCTTGGCACACTGGGCTGAGAGCTAACTTGTATCATTTTTACTGTTTTCCTGGGCCTAGCTGCTGAATCCCTTTTTAAAATTTAGTTGCTACACTGTCTCCAGAGGTTTCTTCTTCACAGGGTGAAGAAGGGACCTTCCTTCTTGCTCGAACTTCCACACCCGCAGATTCAGGCAAGGCTGTGTCCAGCTAAAGAAGCTGTGCTGACACAAAGCTTTTGAACCATGCCACTTGAGACAGGAGGCTTGTCCTGCATGCTACGGCACAGCTCCCTATCCCCCTACTGCGCAGAGTTTTACAGTATGGCATCTTAGTCCATTATATTTGGGGTGATTTTTAGCTAGCCTGTCTCCTACTGGGTTACATTTATGGCTGGGACCACATATGGATGAGATGGCTATTTCAGCTGCCATCCTAGGAGAGCCCAGCTGCCTCCTACACTGCAGTGCTTTGGAGTCATCCCTACACCAGCTCCTTTTCCCTGAGCTCACTGAGTATCTCATAAGTGTGCATGTGTGTGTGTGTGTGTATGCGTGCGCGTGTGTGTGTGTCTCTGGCCCTCCCCAGTTCTTCAGCCATTTCTCACTTGGTTGTGGGGAACCTGCCTGGATTATGACAAAATCTCCACGGTCCAACAGACAGGCTCTCTTCAGAGTGTCAGGGGTGTCCCACCCAGAGCATATGAGCCTCATGTGTCTAAGATAGCTATGAATGTGGCCCAACATAAAATGGCAAACTTATTTAAAACACAAATTTTGGGGGTGGGGTAGGGGATGGGTTTTTTTGCAGTATTTATTTTGTAACTCAGTTGTAGGGTTCTTGGACATGAACTTTGTGGATGATGTAACTGTCGCAGTGTCAGAAGGTAGGTGGAATGTGCTTGTGAGGGAGTCACAGACACTGTCTAGACATTGTATCTGAAACTTTAAAAATCCAGCATGCATCTCTAGTCCCGGGCCTGTGAGTGGGTGTAATCTAGATGTGCTTTGATGCAGGAAGCCCAGGGGGCTGCTCCTCAGACGGGTCATGTGACTCACAGTTCTCCTGACACTCTGCGGCAGAAGGGCAGCCTCTCAAGTCGGGCTGCCTGGTCTCCAGCCCTGGCTTGTGGCACAAAGATGGCAGTTCAGGCTGAATACTCCTAAGCCCAAATGTATGTTTCAGAATTTGGGGTCCTTTTAGATCTGGAAGAACCTTTGTAGATTTCACCTCTAAATAGTTTTTGGATAAGAGATGTTCAGCTTGGAATGCCTACATTGTGGGGACTTGAGACGATACCAACAAAAATCCATGGTGCAGAATGAATGTGTTGTGGGTGGTTGTGAAATGGTGTTTCTGCCACCAGGGCACCACGGCAGGACAGTGGAGCCTGCAGGAGGGGGCAGGTGGATGGCAGAGACCCTGCGATTCATGCTTATCCATTTTCTTTTGTGTTGCTGTCTTCGTCAGTTCTGATCCTGCAGAAAGTGGAGAATGGAGATCTGAGTAACAAGATTCTGAAGATAACTGACTTTGGGCTGGCTCGGGAGTGGCACCGGACCACCAAGATGAGCGCGGCCGGGACATACGCTTGGATGGCACCCGAGGTCATCCGTGCTTCCATGTTTTCCAAAGGCAGTGACGTGTGGAGGTAAGATCCAGAGGTGTAGTTTCCAAGTTTCCAGGTCTGTGTGGCCTGCAGACACCCCAAGTCAATCTGTGTGACCTCTCAGAGGGACCTCTACTGAATTGTGTTGGTAAGGGATGCTGCAGCAATTATGTCATCTCTGCAGGCACTCCATGTGGTAGATCACTCCTCAGGAAAGGTCAGCAGAGTCCAGGGGCACCATGTACTGCCATCTCTGACCTGTAGGGTGGAAATCACGCTATACCAAGCAATAACTTTGGCTCTGCCACGTTGCTGGGCTTCAGCGGCTGCTACTGTGGGACTCCGGGTGGACTTAACCTGGTGTCCTCCCTGTATGCTCCTGAGTTACTTGATAACTTGGAAATGGTCCCTTCCAGCTATCTAGTTATTCTTTTACGCAGGGCTCTGTGTTTTGGACATTTATCTAGAAATGGGAATAGATGGGTCCCCAGCAGGCCCTAAGAGCTGTGGAGTTATAGATTAGACATGGCCAGCAATCTCTACTAGCAAGTGTCAATCCAAGAGGTCACAAGGACATAGAGTTTTAAAAAATCATGTTGCCATTGAGGAAGAATAAGTTACCATCAGATAGACATTGTCCTATCTGAAGGACAGTAGTGACACCTTCACCTATACAAGAAAAGACTGTGGGTGATCAATGCACCTCAGTCTAGGATCAGTGCTTCCTGATCCTAGACTGAGGTGCATTGATGTGGCAGTGAGCATGTGTGCATGTGTGTGTGCTTCTGTATATGTATATTTCCTTTAAAGTAACTGCCTTGAGACATTCATAGATCATAAAGCACACCCTTTACAGTATGTAGGTCAGAACTTTTTAGCATTTATAAAGCTGACTTCAGGACTGGGATGCAGTTCAGTAGGTAGACGAGTGTGCACAGTACTAGTGTGCACGGGACCCTGGATTTGATCTTTAGCACCGGAGAACTGGGAGAGGTGGTGTGGGTATGTAATCCCAGTACTCCAGAGGTAGAGGTGGGTGGATCATAGACGAGGCCAGCCTGGGATAGGCGAGACCCTGTCTCATAAAAACAACAAAGACCCAACAAAACCTAAACAAGCTTAAATACATGAGTAAACTGAGCGTCACTCGCCACTGTTACCTGCTTCCTAAACCGCTATACCACATTTCCACCCACCAGATAAGTTGAAGCAACAGAGATTTGCTCTTTCACAGCTCTGGAGGCCAAAAGTGTGAAATACAGCATGGCCCCGTCCTAAAGATCCCAGAGGAGACCCCAGTGACTTATGGATTCTAAGTTCTACAACATCAACAGATGTTGTTAGGGCCATCATCCCACTCACTGTGATCGCTGTTTCCAAAAGATTGTTCTAAACCTCAGAGAGACCCCATGCCTTCTGCCTGTCATACTTCCAGTCTGACCTGTTGCTGTCTCTGGATTAGCCTCATCGCCATTTCCCATCAGTGGAATCACACAATGCATATTCTTCTGTCACTCACTTCTTACATTTAACGTGTTCACAAGTCCAGCCATGTTGTAGCTTCATTAGACATTCTTTCCTTTTAAGGCTTTTTAGTATTCTGTGATATAGGCAGGCCATGTTTGTTCATTCGTTCATTCGTTACATGATAGAGAGTGAGTTTTTTCTTTGGGGATGTTATGAATAAGGCTGCCGTGGACATGGACACACAAATTCTGTTGTGACTGCATGTTTTCTGCTGACGTGGGCATGTGCCTTCATACCATTAAGTATATGTGTTAACTCTTTGAGGGCCTAGCAAACTGTTTCATGCACATATGCTCCGTTTAAATGCCATTGGTCCATTCCACTAACTCCTCTATCTTTAGCGTCTACTCTTGGTGCTGTTGTTTTGGTTCTAGTCATCCTAGTCTGTAAAGCAGGATTTTACTGGGTTTTTTTGTTTGTTTGTTTTTTTGAGGCAGGATTTCCCTGTGTAGGCCTGGCTGTCCTGGAACTCACTCTGTAGACCAGGCTGGCCTCTACCTCCCATGTACTGGGATTAAAGGCGTGTGCCACCACTGCCTGGCTCTTCACTGTATTTTTTTTTAATTTTATTGATATTTCTTGAGCTCTACATTTTTCTCTGCTCTCCTCCCTGCCTCTCCCCTTCCCTTCAATGCTCTCTCAACATCCCCATGCTCCCAATTTACTCAGGAGATCTTGTCTTTTTCTACTTCCCATG